>APFE031663131.1:15762-31889 GCA_000404065.3 Pinus taeda | reverse complement strand
CCATACTCGCAGAACCACTCTCTATGGGGAGTGAAGTGAAAGGATGCACCTGAGTCAATCAACCATGCCTCATGATCTACATGTGTACTTGAAGAAGCCAAGTACACATCCCCACCTTCATCTGAGGTGGTTTTCGCCTCTGCAGAAGGAGCATCATCAGATCATTTTCCTTTATCAGGAGCTTTAGATTTACACTCCCTTTTGAAGTGCCCTTCCTTTCCGCATTTCCAGCACACCACCTTTGTAGGTTTTCCTGGAGATTAAGATCTCCCTCTAGATTTAGATCTCCCACTCGATGACTTATTTTTGTTTCTGTTCTGGGACCGTCCTCGTACAGACAAGGCATCACCATTCTGGTTGTCCATATTTTTCTGTCTCATCTCCTCCATCAGCAAGGCTGAGACTCTTTCATCAAACTGCAAAGTAGTTGCATTGCTACCTATTGCAATAACCAGACTATCCCACGAGTCTGGTAGAGAACACAACAAACTGATGCACTTATCTTCATCTGAAATTTTAATATCAACAGATAATAACTGACTTACCATAGTATTAAACTCATTCAGATGCTCTGTCACCGAGTCTCCATCTTTCATCCTCAGGTTATACAGCTTTTTTCGCAGGAACAGTTTATTCACCAGAGACTTAGATTGGTACAAAGTCCCTAACTTGTCCCATAAAGCCTTCGCCGTAGCTTCCCCTGATACATTCAGTAATATTGAATCTGAGACACATAATCGTATTGTGCTCTTTGCCTTCCGATCCAACTTCTTCCATTCTTCATCGGTCACACCCGTTGGTTTAGTACCCGGATCTACCGCGATCCACTGATCTTTATCCACCAACAGATCCTCCATCTTGAGTTTCCACAACTCAAAACTCTGACCATTGAACTTCTCAATCTCTATCTTTCCGCTGCTCGCCATCGTCTTTCACCACCAGAATCGATCTCGCAGATCTCCCACTGAACAGGGTCTACCATAGGCCCGAGTGAAACCCCTCAGCAGCAAAGGCGTCCCCTTGAAGCCAAAACAGCTGTGATACCAATTGTAGGTTTTAACCCCATACAGAAATTACCTGCATACGAATTCTAAATCACAGGAAAAATAAAAATGCGAGAGCATAACACATAAAACACATATACACAGAGATTTCCCACTGGATCTCAAAACCGAGACTACCAGCTTGATTTTTCATTATATTCCTTTCAATGTTACAATACATATTTATACATGCCGAAGCATCCAATACCATGGACCGAAAACCATCACGTCCAAAACCATGGACCAAAAACCATAGGTAGGTTCGCCCAACCTAATATAGGGTCCAAAAAAAAATAATTTCGGGGCGCTGCCCCGAACCCTGTAGAGGGGGGCTACCCGCCCCCCTCAAGTTAGAATTATTTCTGAAGTCATGCAATACTTATCCCTTAAATTAAGGAGATAATATTGATTTATATTTGAGTTATAATTACTTAGTTCAATTTACTGAGTTATGTCTAGTTAAATTAGTTCCAAATTGTTGGAGGAAATAATTGTGAGTTCTGTCAATTAATGCATCCATGGATCCAACTAGTGAACTCGAGATAACTGAAGATTCCCTGATCAAAAACTCATGCATTTCTATTCAGAGAAAGACCCAATTGAACTAAATGTCAACGATAGGTTACTATCAGTTGCATGAGTTTTCCAATAAAGGAAACTCATCCATGTAGAAGGAACAAGATTCCTTGAGGATTACGCCATTCTGACAGTGTGTTAGATGATTGTTCCACTTGGTTGAGAGTTTTCCACTTGGTAATAGGAGGATCACCCAGGAGAAACAAACCAAGGATATAGGAGGCTTGGAGGGTACAAGAGAAGGTTTGTGAGAAACCTTGTTTTCCTGTGAGCATGCAGTAGGATTGTACTCAGAGCTGGCTAGTAGTGGGAGCTAAGGCTTTGTGTAATTTTGAGATATTTCCACCTTGTATGATAATATAGATAATGGGGTTTTTAGCTGAGTCTTTCCCCTAAGTATTCCTTTGTGTTTCATGTCCATTCATTCTCCTTTTGGTTATATGTCTCCTGCTTGATCTTTCTCAAATATATTAAGCTTTCACAAGTTTTATTGTAGAAGTAGATTAAAGTATTTTTCTTTAGTTATATTGCATTATCAGGTTAATCTACAGTCAGGATTTCTACAATAGTGTTCACTATGTGGCCAAATTACCTTCAGAAATAAATAAAATAAAACGTGACCATAGAAAAAAAACACCTTAGTAACTTATTATTTAACGTTCAGAGAAAGCTTAAGAAAATTGATGCCAACTTACCTGTCAAAATTCTCAGGATGTGGATAATTTGTGAAAACAAATAATCTGATGTGTGATGTCTATTCCTTGTAATTTTACTCGCAAAAAAATTTCTTTCTCTAATGCACGAACTTGGTCAAGTATATAGATGACTTGTGCTCAAATAACAATAAAAAAGTAAATTTTTCTAATAGTCATGGAATGTTTTAAAGAAAAATAACGAAAAGGATTTCAGTTAATATCATGTAATACTAATCTCATCTTCAAGCTTTGGATATTGTTTAAATGGAATGATACCAAGTATTTTCAATTTCGTAGTGAAAAGAGAAAATGAAATCAAAGGAGACATTCAAAATACAATCAGATAAAAAAGAGAGGATATCATGGAATGGACATTGCAATTATACAAAACATGTTTACCTGCCCACTGGTGTCTTTTCTAGAATTCCTAAAACATTTTCTTTCCCGAAATAACCACGAGTTGAAAGAATCAAAACATTAAAAACCATAGTGATCCCTACTCGAAACATTTCCAAAGTCGATGGCTCATGTGCCTCAACTTCTCTTGTATTGGTAAACCATATGATGTACAAAGTGAATTGCCATAAGCTATTTTTTCTAGGAAATCCTTCACAAATGAATTTGGAGGTAGTTCTTGCACAGTCATCTATTTAGAAAGAATAAGAAATAAATTATTCATGAAATTTATATCATGGTAGAAATTTAAAAAATTATACAGAAAAAATTGTATGAAATATTAGCAAATGAATTTCCAAACAAGCAGATTAGTTACTAATGACAACAGAGTATGAATTAAAAAAAAACTAATTAGAAAACGAATTCGTACTATGTTACTAATGGTTAATGAATTTAAAAAAAAAAGAAGCAAATGGATTGATAGTGTGCTTCCATTGCAATTTTCTCCTCTTTCTCCAATTCTCACTTCTTCCCATCAATACTGAGTTCCACTTCTGAAAATTAAAGACAATATGATGCAAAATATAAGATATGAAAGAGAATGAAGACTAGAATATAATTGAAAATAGACTATATATATTTTATCACAGTGAATTGTGAAGAACAATATAAATATAAACATAGTGAACAAATTAGTAGAAATCTGACTTACTTGTTAAGTCCCATATAGCCTTGCATTTTACAATGTCCAAAATAGCCCTATAGATTACTTGGCTACTAAAAAATTAAAGACATTAAACTTAGTGCTATATTCATTAAGAATTTATACCTTAGGGCTAAATTCCATTCAAATTATCCAAGAAGTGCTTCCCCTACTTTATTATAAACTTTGCCACACTTAGGGCTCACCTTTTCCATGATATGTATCTCATTGTCCTCATGTGTAGATCATGGTGGTAGTTATGTTAGCTATATTTGTACATAAGTGAAGAAAATATGCCAAAAAGGCTTGAAATTAAGTAACTTGCAAGGTATTTTTCCTATCATTAAAAATTATGAGTCATTTTATTTCTTATTATTTTTCTTTATTTTTATAAACAAAGGCATAATAAATAATTAGGGGTACTGGAAACACCCCTATGTGTTGTAAAGAACAATATGTGCTTTGGAAATATTTCTAGTAGTTTTTGAGGCATTTCTAAGCTGTTTTGGTTTACATTTCTAACGGTGAAATATTGGTCTGTGGGGTTTCTACTACTTAGTTGTTGAAAATTGGATCCTCCTATATTAGAGGTTTTCTTATCTAATATTTCTTGAAAGGAATGTGTTAGCTTGTTAGTAATCCTTGATTAAGTCATCTTTTTACTAAAGTTGTGCATAACATACACACAAAAAATTATCGTAGAGTGTGTGTTTGCGAGACAATTTTTGAGAATTTATGCAAAGAACTTGGAGGGAATTGACCATGACTCTCTTGATATTCGAGGCAAAGGAAAGAGCTCAATGATAACATATAGGCACCTTGGAGGAGGGTGGTGGTGGGGAAAGCTACCATCTTGTGCCAAGAGTTGTGGTGAGATGAGGAACATAGTTTTAGTGATCTACATTTAGAGACATGATACTCATAGATACTCTTCCTCATCAAAGACAAATACTCTCAAGGTCACAATAGAAGAAATAGTTTAAGTGGAGGAGGAAGCTGAAGGCATCTCTTTGAAGCAACCATTGACATATAGGGAGGAAATGCACATCAGGGACATTATTTTTCAGTTTGAGAAAACTATCAATAATGGTATCTTGGTTAGGAGTTATTATTATCTCTTCCATTAGAAAATAAGATGATTTTCACTAAGTTTTATAGATAGTGATACTTCTCTTTTGATTAACACTTCCACATATGTAAGAAACATATATGACCTCCCAAAACTCTTCACATTCAACTTATCCCATATGGAAACTAACATTACCATTGTTACATCTAATTTATCTTTTGTCACTTTTCTCATTAGAACACATTCTACATGGGGTATTTCAATTTTGATAGCATTACATTGCAATGAGATTATCACAAACAAGTTGAAATTTATTTGTATAAAAACCCTACCATTTACAATTTATGTGCAATTATTGATTTAACTCAATGTTCAATTAAAAGCATATTGCAAGTTTCAATAAAATTTGTATCTTTGAGAATAAATGCTAACAATACATTTTCTCTTTATTATTGAGATCAATTTATTCTTACATGTTGATAGTGCCATCCCACAATAGTGGGGCAGCATCGAAATTTGAGTGAAGGGATCCTAGCCAAAAATTGAAACTTGAGATAGGCCTAATGCTCCATGAAAGTATTAATAAGTATTCCAGCTTCTATTCTATGATATTTCTCTCTGCAAATTAGAAAAAATTGCTAAAAATAAACAAGGACAAAACAACCATCAAAATTGCTAAAGATAAACCAGGACAAACCACCCATCAAAATTGGTAATAAAACACCACTGAGGCAAACATGGTTTTTAAAAAAATGGTGAAAATGCACAGAAGCTTTAGTGATTATGTGTTTTGTTATCACTCAAAATTAACCTTAAGGTTGAGAAAGGAAATTCTGAGGTAACCATAGACAAAGCTTAACCTGGTAGCTAGCCCTACTAGGATTGAGAGAGGGCTCTCTCCTTACCAAAAAAGTGTGGCTGCAATAAATAAAATCTTAGGCTAGCTATGGAGTGTGCAGATTTGTTTGAAAAGTTTTGGGTCAAAACAGTAAGAGAAAGGATGATTTTGGACTATGGAGTCGATGCCAGTTTCTGCTGGAAAACTTGGGGCAAATTAAGTACCATGTTTAGCGAGATAAATATTGTGAATGTGAGTAGCATTGGGGTGAAATCCCACTACCCTTAAAGCATAAAACAAAGGATGGATCTTCAGCAGCAATTTTATATGAAAGAGAATAACATGGTTTCTCAACAGAGCATCTGGTAAAGGATGAATTCTGCTAAGACAACCATTACAACTAACAACAAAATCATCATGAAAGGAGCATCATTACGAATGAATTCCTAACATATCACTTATATAATGCTAAAACAAGGTAGAGAAACATAATTTGTAAATGACTTGATGAGAAAAAAAATACTAAACATTTAAGCACTGTGATGAATCCTAGGTCCAAAGGGCAGAAAACTGGTTTATTAAAATAATATTCAGGAAAATTTTACATAATGCCAAGTAGCCTCTCTACTACCAAAATCGAACCTCTACAATATGAAATTCATAAAATACATAGATTTTCTCATCCTTGTACTAGGGGAATTGAGTTCAACCATCTCCTTCAAAACAAAATCAGTTACATTAAACTTGGATAGAATTTCTGAAAATAGGTGTTGAATATAAACTCGTATCTCCTAAACCATAACACCTTTTACAAAAATGAAAGAGGTTTTTGTAGATTTTGTCATTTTGGAGAAAAACCTCTCTCCAATTTGGGAAATTCATTTCTAGTTGCTCGTAACCGGTGCCACAAAATCATCTCTAAAATAGAAAATCATTAAAAAATTTAATGTGTGAAAATGAGTTGTAAAGATCTAGTCACAGATCCATATTCATGACACATGTGAATATACTAAGGATTGTTTTGTTATATGACTCGTGCTTGACAAAAAACTCTTTGGATTTCTCAAAATTACTTTCCATATGTTGTAAAATGGCACCGTACTAAAATGACTAAAACAATAAAATAACTACAAAATTTGTTTTGTTTTAATGTAGGCTTCAAATATCACTTCATATCTCCCACACAGTAATAGCCATGCATAAACTGAAGGAGGTTTTTGTTATTTGATATGTGATGGACAAAACCATCTTCCACTTTTGTAAAATTCCTGTCAAAATTGATTTTGTTGTAAACTTGTCCCTGTGTTCAACAACTGACCTCAAAACATGCATAACCAAGAATCATCATTCATTTGGATCATATCTTCTAATTAGGAGTTGGTTACAGGAGTGTGATATACTATTGGAAAGCTCTTTCTAAGCAGCTCCTGATGACCACACTAGTGACATGTTTTGTGTTGAATATGATGTGCAAAAAATCTAACCAAAACCAAAAATGGTAAGGGCTCTTGTTGGTCCCTGGTGATAGGCTACAAATACTGGAACTAACATGCTTTACCATTTGTTCCAACGTTCATTACAGTTGGGCTTCAAAAAGAAACATAAATCAAGTGCATTTGGAATTTTTAAATCATTAAAACTCCATCACCAATGTTTTAGAAATTTTATTTAGAGAAACTGTAATATAATTACAAAGAGTTCATGGAAAATATAGAGAAAAACGTGAAGAAAATTCAATGTGACTGCAAAGTCTCAATGCAGAATTTACATAAAAAAATTGGAATTTATATTGAGAAAATGGACTAATATTTTTCAAGTTCACTCCTAAATTCTGTTGAGCAGCCTACTAGAGAAAGAAATATATGGTGGAGTTTATCAAACATTGTATTCCTTACATTTCATCTATGTAGGGATTACTTTACACAAGTATATCACTTAACTATATGTCAGGTGTCTCTCTTAAACACACCAATTGATTTAGAGGGGTTACATGTAATAATTACATGGTGTAGTGAACTACTAAGGAAATTTCCAAAAGAAACAAATTGTCATAAATAATTTTTGAACTTAGATGATTTGTGATCTATGATGGCCAATCAATCATCTTAACCATATTTGATGGTCAAGATTCATTTTTCCAATTTCTTTTCTACTCATCACTTCCATTAATGGTGCTTTACTAGACACTTTTTGAGGTTCTAAAAATCTCACTATTGAGAATTATAGCTTACACATGAACTCATGCATAGGTTTAGTGTGAACATAAGAAGTAATTTGAGATAATTCTGAAAAATAATTCTATTTTTTAATTCACTTTAGTAAAAAAGGTGAAACTCTTATATTTAACAACTGAGCTGAGATTGTATCATGTGCATATCTTCATGCATACTTGGAGTAGGAGGAAGCTTAAAACTAGATTCTCTGCTAAAAGGTATATAGATAGGAAATGTAGAAGGCTTCAACACACTTGGCAATTGATGTAGGTTGAGCAACAATATAGGGAGAAAGAGAAGGTAAATAGGAAAGAGATTTTCCAAAAACATTAAGTCGCATATGATCTCATGGGATAGAAATAGGATGTATACATCATACAAATAGTATTGATTAGATCGATAACAATTAATATATATAATATATATATATAATATAATAGAATATATATCATATATATATATATAATAATAATAATTATATTATATCTATATAATATATATATATACATTAATATATATATATAATATATATAATATTATATAATAAATTATATAGATATATATACATGTATGTATATCTAACAGTCCATAAATGTGTCTATATAGTTTTTATATAGGAACAACCAACATCTATATAGAAATCATTCTTCTCAGTCTAATGTGTTTTTGGTATCCATACATGTGTCTGTATAGTTTGTATTAGTAGGACAGATATGGTCAAGGTTTTATCAAAGTTCTAACTTCATAGGACTTAAGGAACTAATGACAACCAACAATTATAGCCAAAAAACAAATAGGAGGGGAAAATAAAATACCCTTTAAACATAAATGAACAATGAACACAAGAGCAACATTAAATGAGATAAACATAGATGTACAAGGGTATTTTCCTGAGAAGCGAAACCCTAGAAAGTGCTGAAGGGGCAGTAAAAGAAGCATTTCTTGAACTAAGAAGCCACTACCACTAGAGGTGGTAGATATTCATTTTCATCATTCAACTTAATGCATGGACATGAAGACCACCAATATGTTAAATAATTTCCTCCAGAAATATGTCGAGACTAATAGGGTTGTGGTGACTAATCTTGGCTGACATCAAACTGGTCTTGATTACTACTTGAAGTGAAGGTGAAAGAATGAGTAGAACCACTCCTCACATAGAGGGTCTAATAAATCCTACTAGATGCATTGAAATTGGTAATTCTTCTGTGAGTAGGCATTCTGCAGTGGTGATGCTTCTGAGAAACATTGTTTCTCATAAGTTCCCTCAATATGGCAGAGTATGGAGCCTTGTTGGTGTGGGTTAGGGACCAACGCTAGATGGTTCTTGCATTTTCGAAGCAAGTTTAATGAAGGATTTCAATCCCTAATTTTCCTAGATCTAATGAAAAGAGGAGTTGCAGTGGGTAGCTTCTCTAGAATTGCTTTGAAATAGTCACAATCTAAGAGAAAATGTATCTCTAATTTCTGAGGCAAGGCATTGTTGATTGAAGTGTTTCAATAATGTTGATAAAATTATGCCCAAGTCTGTGTAAATGCAATAAAACCTCCTTCTTATCTCATTTAGATAGGATATTTAAACATAAAGTTCTCCTTAGTCTCTACCTTATGTAAAGAGTAAATTTTGCAAATCATTTCTGTCACCAAAAGATGGTGATCTGTCTCAACACCCAACTAATGTGAGCACATATGAAGCTTCTGAGAGGAAATGGAAACCTAACAGATGGAATTGGAGATAGTATGGCCAAACAAGGAAGAGAATTATGCCTTCTGTTGTTCAGTTCCTATCCCATATTTCTGACATATAAGTGATTAAAGATGTAAAAAGGAGAAAACTACTCCTATTTATATTTACTTCTTGTTCCATATTCACAACTCATTCCTACTAGAGAAAGACATGTATTCATGTCATGATTACCTTGATAATTGTGACTGTGATATTGAATTAGTGCCATAATACCCAAGACTTCTTGTTGTTGTATGTTATAATTTATGATCTTGTTTTAGTCGGTGGAGCTCCCAACTCATGGGTTGCTAAAATTGACTTTGTATTCATTGTGTAGTCCTTTTCTATAAGATCCACTAGAATTGACAAACTATCCTGTTTGTCCTCCATGCCAAATTTACCTTTACTACCAAAATCTCCCAACGGGCATAAATACCCAAGCTAGTAGGTGGAATTTTCCAACTAGTGTCTGGATATGAATTTGCATGAAGTCTTCATGACCAATCCATGTTGAGGGTAACCTGCATCTAGGTACATGCAGCCGATTTAGTAGTCACATGGGAAGTCTAGTTTAAAGTTTAAATACTATTATGCATAACCTGGAATGTAAACACATTGTCTCATCTATATCAAAACACAATCAAGATAGCCACTCATTGTATTTACATGGACTTTTCATTTGATTCCAATGAATTGTAGGATCCCCTTGTATTTGTCTTCTACAAGATTTAGATAGCATAGCTGTTGGGAACAAAGAAAATGACATAGAATGTGGAAAAAACTCAAGAATGCCTTGAAGAGCCACTTTGCCCTTCATGCCAACTTTACCTCTACTGTCCACATCTCCCATTGGGAATAAATGCGCAAGCTAGTAGGTGGAATTTTCCAACTAGTGTCTCAATATGAATTTGCATGAAGTCTACATGGCTAATCCATGTTGACGTTAGGATGCATCTAGGTGCATCCCATTGGATTAATTGTCTCTTGGAAAGTCCAGTTTAAAGTTTAAACACTATGATTAAAAACATTATCTCATCTATATCAAAATGCAATCAATATGGTTATTACTTGTGCTTATATGGACTTTGCCATTTGATCCCAATGAACTATAGGATCCCCTGGTATTTTCCTTTTGCGTGGATAACACAATACTGATTTGTATACTCATAGAGACAATATTGTTTGGATCCATACACTAGTACAAAATGACTAATTAGTTAGTAAAAAACAACTAAAATTTGCATATAAATGACCACTTTTTAGTACGTGACCAATAGTAGCTAATTTACAATATCTTATAACGCGAGCAAATTTTAGTCATTTTTAGCTTAGTCATTAATTGGTTTCCTCAATTTACCATCTAGTATTATATTTAGTCATAAATTTTTAATTAGTTTAGTCATTAGTTGTCGCAATTAATGACCAAATATACAACAAAACATATTACTATATGAATCCTCGAGAAATCCAATTAATGACCAAAGAAATATCACTAAATTTTAGTCATGCTATAGCATACTATAAACTAGCTACTAATAATTGTATATATGAAGAATTTAGTCATCATTTTAATAAAAGAAAATATCATTTGCAGTAGTCATTTATCTTTCTTTGGTATTTCCTTATTCATTATATAGACAACTAATTTAGTAGTTTTTATTCATTTCATTTAATTTCATTCATGATCATTATAAACTACTAATTTAATCATATATTCATTTTATTCATGTTCATCTTTAATTAATAAAAAATACTAATTTAGTAGTTTTAGATTGATTTTATGTGTTCATTACTAATCAACATAAATTAATTAGTCTGATTTTGTGAATAAATTTTTAAAAAGTACCACACAATGTGCATGTTTATCTAATATGATAATGCAAAGTTACATATGTTAATTACAAGACTAAACAAGGATCCATAGCTAGTGTTATGTGCTGCTTAGTTTAATAAAATATTTTAATGTCATGATGTGTTGTATTTACTCCAAATAATAATAAAATTGTAAAATGAGTTATATGAATATTTGTTTAAGTTTTTTCTATTAATTGTTTATATATAATTAAACATTTCTTTGGTAGATAAAGGTTATATATATATATATATATATATATATATAATATATATATATATATATATATATTTAACATTGAAGAGAATGATAAGAAGTTTAATAATTATTTATTTAATATTGAAATGAATGACATTTTTTATATGATGTTGATATTATAGTACACATGTTCATGGCATTAGAGTATAGATTGAGATGTAATGAGAGTTGTACAAATTGTACACATGTATTTTTACATTTTTTCAAATTTATATTCTTTAAATTGTTTTTTTGTAAATTAAAAATTGAAAGCCATAAAAAAATTCTATTCAATAATTTACACCAATGAGAAAATGGAATTTTTGAATTTAATTACAAACCATTTGTGTTATGGTAGATAGTAATTAATATATAATGTTACTTTTCAAATTATTTATATTTATTGTACATATTAATTAGTGATACAATACACATTAATTAATAATAGAGTACAGAAAATTCAATTCTTGCCATCATTACACAATAAGACGGGAGATATTATAACCAATCATATTTGAAATAAATATAAATAAATTTTATTTCATAATGTTAAACTTTGGATAGATTTAATTTTTTTTTAGTTCAAGAAAAAATAATAGCAAGTCAATGAACAGTTGAATACGTTATATCCTGCCAGTGGTAGGTATAATAATATCAAGTGAAAATAAAAATAATTTCAGCCATATAAATTTTATTATATAAAAGATCAAGTATTACAATATGATTCTACAACTTAATATAGGTTGGACTACAATTTACACATGAAATATTGTTTCAACATTATAAAAAATTATCATTGTGTTGCCAAAGAATTGCACATGAATTCACCACCTCTGGAGGCTTGACCATTAGTCTCTATGAGTGTGTCTTATGGGAGATATTGTCTTTAAGGGTATCACTAGACAAATTTTCTTCTCTCTCTCATGTTGCATTTGTTTCTCTAGTGCTATTGTTCTCTTCTTTCTTCAATTGATGCTTCTTACCATCAATATAAAGTTCCTCTCTTGAAAATGAAAGAAGATACAGTGCATAGTATAAGACATGAAAGATGATGAATACTTGAATATAAAATCAATTAAACTATAAAATATTTATACAACATATACCTCAACATCTGATAGTGACCACTATGTAGCTAGATGACTTGTATAAAAAAAAGAAAATAAAACGTCACCATAGAATATAACACCTTAGGAACTTAGTATTTAACCTTCAAGAAAACCTTAGGCACAATGATACCAACTACGTTACATGTTAAAAATATAAGGAAATAGATAACTCATAAATGATGTGGCTGCAACATATGATGAAGCAACGAATGAGAAAATATTACATTTAATTAAGGAATGGGATGTAGACTTGAACTAATAGACCGATTTGATGTACATTGAGGGGGAGGATTAATGAGCTATAGTGCTAGACCATCAGCACATTTGTGGTCATGTTACTTAGTTGAAGCAGACCTTGTACCTATACTGGTCCATGAATAGTATCTGGGGGAAGGCCTCAGAGCAGGTCTCTGTGAGCATGGAAACAGTAGTGTAGGACTTCCATAACTATAAATAATACTTCAAAAAGCTCCAACTTCATATGAAAAAAAAATACAATAGCCTTCATCGAATTGAATATCACCTCCCTTACATTCTCTCACAGAGAAAGCTTCCGGGTTCTAATTTCAAGGATTTGACTCCAGCGGAACCTGCATCTTTTGAGGGAGAAGAGTAGTCTACTAGCTGGTTTGTCAATTTTTTGGTTTTATTATGTATGTAGGAAGATTTCAATTTCTAGAATGTTGCTTCTTATTTTTATAGGAAAATAATATTTAGGAAAGGCAAAGACATATAGACTTATATATCTTGGTTAGTCATTTTTTACTACTGGATGGAATATCACATTATTAGGTGGCCAATAGACTTAGTTTCCCTCAGGGAAAGTAGAGGCCACATAAATATTCATATGTGGATGTAACTTTCTTTTATATTAATTAAAATGAAAGGATTTACCAAGGTTACAAAAAGGCAAAAAAATATTTCTCTTGATTTATCTCTTTCTTATTTTATATCCTAAACTCTAGTTTATTATTTACTATTTTATTTATTTATTTATTATTATTATTATTATTAGGGGACATTACATACTCCCCCTCTTTAAGGAACTTCGTCCTGAACTTAAGTTGAATCATTTAACATTTTAATTTATTTATTTGTTTATTTCTTCACATTTACCCCACACCCTTTGCTGAACTAGTATAACCAACACGCATTTAAAGTTTCCACAACGCCCGAGAAATTCCAAGGAATCTTTGTCTTTTTTCTCATTTTCAAAACTAGGCATAAGCCTCATCAATATGTACCATAGCCCAAGGCTAGCCTCAAGGCTTCTGTACGACTTAGACCTTGTCTACCCCAAGGAGGGCATCTGAATCAATACTCCATTCAGTAGTAACCTAGGCATCTTAAAGGGGTAGCCCACTCCCTCCACACTCACTAAGGTAAATAACCTCAGGCATCAAAGTCCTTACACGCCCACCAAATGTCACCATCCTAATCCAATATTAGGCACTTGACCTCACCAAGATGGTCCCTTGTCCCCTTAAGAGCTATTGATCAAGAGCTATACAAGACAAAGGAATCACTAACATAGATATTGTTGATTGAATTTGTCCCCAACATATATGGTGTAACATATTCTTCCTTTCAAGCATGGGTGACTAGCATATGATGAAATAAATTGGCCCTCTCATCGCATTTGTGGATTTCTTGTCAACCGCTACATCTCAATGTACATCAAATGCATTAGTTATAATTATAATATAGTAGAAGATAACCCACATGCAAACTCTTGGATGTCATCATGAGAACATAACATCCTTGTTATCACAAAATTATGCATGTCTTAAATATGCATAAAATTACCACATGCTTCACATCATAATATCCTCCTAAGTTATAAAATGAACATATGAACATAAATGACATATCATCACATAATAAATACACATGTCAATAAGGCTCATATCATAACATCATAATCACTATGCATATCATATTCATTATAAACATACAACATCATTATCATTAAAAAATAAATTAATAAGAAACACATGTGCATCATTAATATCTCACCAGAGCTTTAACATCACCACATACCATCATGTCATCAAACATCATTAATATGAGAATAATATCAATACTTATCAGATATAGAACAATAATATATTATAAGCATTTTTATCATAGTTCATCAAAATAAATTTCATTTTCTTGTATAAATAATGAATACAAAGTAGGAAATAAGATTATTCAACAGCCCTCTACATTGTAGGCTATCTCACCAATACTATCAGTGTCATTTTTTGATGGAGATACCAATTAATTTTCAATAAACATTTCCACTTCTGTCAACTATGAAGTTGATCATTTACATCGTAGGTATATCGATTTAAGTACATCAATAAGCTTTCAATGAGCCTCTTGATCTTGACACTTAATCATTTGTCATGTAATCTTCCTTCCCCAAGTAAAGTTTAGTGGAATTCATTGTTAACATAGTATCGGTTGTATAATAATTATCTAAATTATCAATATCAATTAAAATTCCATGATTACTATACGTATTTTTCTTATCAAAATTACAGAGATACACTAGGTCATTGTTATTTAAGTCTTATGTCATGTTTAATCCACCTACATGAGGGCTTCTTGTCACTTGGTGATGTATCCATCACACACATAATTTTAATTGTACATCCTCAAAATATCTACTTATCTCATCAACTTCCCATATTGGTACAGCTTGACTTGACTTCATACTCATTTTTTTCTCATTAGTCTACATAGTTTATTTCCTTTTTCCGAAGGTTGAACAAATGTTATCCTTAAAGGATTTCTCTAGTTTATCACTCGTCATTTCTCACAATTTACAAGTTTTCAAAAATTCCAATATTGACACTTTTAAATTTTGTAGGTCATCACTATGACACATACCAATGATGTTGTTCAATCCACTCATTAATATCCTTAAGAGAACTTTCTAGATACAGACCACATAACTTAGCCCTAGACATTATTATGTTTTCTTAGTTCCCTTCACATTTTAATGTTATGAACCTTAACAATTGTATGGACTTTAATTAGCTACTTGAATCTTAAAATTTCATATTGTTATTATTAATATTGGCACCATGCTCAGTATCACTAATATTGGACTTACCATGAAAATAATATCTTAATGCTAAGGCATTTTCCTATTTTCTTCATGCAAAATCTTCCCAATTTCTATTTCTAGCTTCTTTATTCCTGTCCTACAAAAATTCATGTATTATGTAATCATATATTATTAAATTTAGGCTTCTGTGATCCATATCAATTTAGAGAAGAATCTTCGGCGAAAATCACATAGAGATAATTTTGTCAACGCGTTTCAAACCAACCAGTGTGGTTCATCATATATTACCGTAATTTCCACAAATCTAATGAAATTCATAATTATCATTATCATTAAACTTCATTAATTGTTATCAATACCTAACATAATGTTTTAATATTAACTGAAGAAATCCAACCTTCCTTACCCATTTCGACATAGAACTTTAATTATAATTAAACAAATCCAAGCTCTCTCATCAATTTTATTAAATGGATGAAGCCACATCTTATAAATTTATTCCCAATATTTAAAACTTCTATTCATTTTTATACTATATATTAGCATATAGTTTACATAACACTCATTATTAATAGTTAAACTAATTCTTTTTAATTTATTATATAACTGGAT
>APFE031663131.1:0-14635 GCA_000404065.3 Pinus taeda | reverse complement strand
AAAATTTGTATTTATTTCTCAAATTTATTTTCACTAAAATCTCCCGAAATTGCAAGCATAATTATTGATGAATTTAATTAAGTATTTTTCTCAAACTTTTATCTGGAGATCACATAGAGTCGAACCTGCTCTCATACGAAATTTAACAACCCACAAATTAAATATACCACTAATTAGCTTAATTATCAGACTTATAATCAACACACCTCTATTCAACTAATTAGCATAAAATTTTGAGAAATATGGGAAAAGACAACTCACCTGTAGTGATGATATTCATTGTAATTTCAGAGTTCAATGGTATTTGAATATTTCTAACTGCAACAAAGTCTTGAGATGGCTCTCCACCCAAATATAGGTTCATCTACACATAATCTTTCTACAGTTGGCCACCCCTGAGCCCTTAATCAACATATTACTGTCAAGGAATCTTTTATATCAAAACACTTTTCTCCCATGAGAATGGATGCATGAATGAATGAATCTCATCCTCCTCATCGTCCATTAAATAGACCAAAAAAGTGAAAGGGGTACGCATGAACACATTGTACATGTCAACACAACTTTTATTTATTTATTTTGAGTCTTACTTAATTTATAGTTTCTCTTAATTTAACTCTTTCTTATTTTATTCTTTTTTCTTTTTGTTAAGTTTGCTTATTTTTACTATTTTTATAGTTTATTATATATAATATATATATATATATATAACTAATATATATATATATATATAATAATATAGAACTGCAGTTTATTATTTACTCTTTTTTATTTATATTATATAATTCTCTCACTATTATTTTATTTAATTCTAAATTAAATTTTCTTCATTATTGTATTGATTTAATATCTATTATTATATTTCTCTTATTTTTCAGTATTATTTACCATTAGTCCTTTTCTTATTGTCTAAATTATTTACTTATAACTGTTTTATGTTATTATTATTTGTTATTATAATAATTTTATATTATAAAGTGGAAATTACATTCTCATCCTTGTCAGCATACCATATAATAGTCAAAGTGTCTATAGAGTTCATACCCTTCCATCTAGACTATGAGATCAAAGTTGTACTTCCCATTGAGTGTGAGATCCCTACCTTACAAAGGTTGGTATAATTGGAGATTGTTGATCAAATTCGATGAGAATCCCTTCAGAATATTGAAGCACACAAAATGAGGGTGAAAGACTCATTTGATTGCATAATCACCCCTCAAACATTTACCAAAGGGGAGTTAGTCCTCTGCTATGATTTTTCCCAAGAAGAGATAGGACCTGAGAATTTTGAAACCCTATGGAAGGGATCATATATTATCAAACATCTCCACCTCAATGTGGCATATATATACTGAGAGCCCAATGGGACCTACAAAAAAACTCTCGTCACTGGTCTCTACCTCAAAACGTTTCACCCATAAAATGCTAGAATGTACATGTAGGCCCCACAAATTATTTTTATGATGATCACCTCATCATTGATTCACACTAAAAACCACTCTCTCATCATATGTCATAGATGGATCATCTGATAGCCTATAATCATAGATTTTCTAACAACACCTCTCAATTTGCTGACGATGCTTTATGACTAGACACCTTGTCTATCTAATGGAATTTTATCAAGTCAACCACCAACGATCAAGATGAATATGACGTTTTCATAGGTCTCTTGTTCGATGCCTACCAATTAGCTATAGATGACCTATATGTATTCCTTTAGTCATAGTTGGTTGTATCATAGTTGTAAAAGATATTTTAGGTTCATGATTCACACATTTTTCAAAAGTATCTACATTCACAAAGGTTAGCTCGACATCTTGATCATATCATATCTACATATATACCAAGGGATCAAAATCATATAGTTGATCATATATCTAATCAAATCCTAGACTGACATAAGTCACATATATATAACCATCAATATACATAAACCATGAGCATAGTATCCATCTCAAAAAAATGCATAAGTACATCAAAATTATAGTCGAGTAAGACACATCATAAGATCTCCCAAAATCTATCTTCTCATTTATACATATAAAAAATATATGAGTACAAAAATTAGTCATACAATCCACTAGATCACTACTAGGATAAATAAGCCAACAAAAACATAGGGGTGCATGGCCTAGTACATATAAAATATCATCCAAAATCTAGATCTGAGGACCTCCATCTTGATCGCATGGACCAATCTCGATGCTAGGAGCCAAAATAGGACAAATTGTAGTTAGCACCATAGATATGTGAGCCAAAGCTAGTGGAAACATCAGTTCAAGAGACGTCGTGGGAAACCCTTTAGTAAATGACTTAGCTCCATCCCAAGCATCTCGGTAACTCCCTAGATCAACATCTACATCTTTTAACTGTACTTTTGTTGCCTCAAAGCACTCACACTACTGCTTTATGTCTCTGGCCACCACTTCATTGTTACCCTCACTAAAGGTTCCACCAATCTGTAAATGGCATCGTTACATCGACTGGTCAGGCCCAACGAGTGGCCTCACATCTCTCGGTCTCTAGGGCACGGGTGTTGCCCTTGTGACACCCATGATTCTCAGATCATTTCCACCCAAGTAGGCTATTGGATGCTCCCAAGGTCCTGCATCTATAAATAAACAAACATGGTATTAGCATCATCATATATATGAAAAAAACATACCTATACATGTGAAATATATACAAATACAGAAAATTAAAATTAAAAAATAAAAATAAAAACTCTCATACCTACTGGTCCATAAGCATCGCCAGGAGGAGGACCCATCTCTGGATCTCCATAGAAGTCTGCCTCATGGTGGGGGAACTCCAAATTAGCTGGGGGTTGGAGTTAAAGAAACCCTCAATGATGGCATTCTAATAATGCCTTGTAACACCACCACCATCTCATGGCATCACAAGTTCCCACCGTCACATATGAGGGTATTTGGGAGGCCCTTCGCACACTACTAGAATAAGTGTAATTATGAGAACCCTCTCACACATAATGATATATAACAACTCGCATAGTAAAAGCTCTGAAGCATGCCATGCCACACCTATTTCAATTGGGATGTCATGCCCCTTTACACGAGCCAAGACCAATCAAAGAG
Source organism: Pinus taeda (assembly GCA_000404065.3). NCBI lineage: Eukaryota > Viridiplantae > Streptophyta > Pinopsida > Pinales > Pinaceae > Pinus > Pinus taeda. Next base: position 11,537 of record APFE031663131.1, on the reverse strand, counting down.
GTGGTCCACATGCAACTGCTATAACACTGCTAGCTGAGGCCTCGATACCCTATGGGGAACATTGACCCTATAAACCTGATGATAATCGCTAGAGTGGCTCACTCAATGAGATCCAAGATAGAATTAACCTTCATACAACGGTCCTCACAAGGGTTGGTCACATAGTGACCCTTAGCCTCCACCCATTGATGTATATTCACATGCCTAGATGGGAGTGGATAAGGAAAATCCTCCCCATGACGCCACAAACTTGTCAGAAAATATACATCAATCTAGGTTGATATCAATGGATCAACCCTGCGGATCACCATAACATGTCAGTCCACATCCCAATAATGGATCAAGAAATGCAAGAATCTATCCCATGATCTAAGTATCGGGTTCTGAAGAAACATCAGAAAGCCCCAATCAGCCAAATTTTGGTAGACTATCGAGTCCCCCATGAATGTCATACAAAGGGTCACCCAATCATGCTCTCTCCACATCAACCTACCATCAAGGACATTAAACATCAATTTTTGGCTCCCTAAGCTATAAAAAATAGAAGAAACCCTTTTTCTGACAATCGTGCAATTATGCCCCTCACATATGTGTGAAACGTGCATCTGTTTTTCGAGGATACACATGTGCGGAATCTATTAGGCCATCAGTAGTTGCTACCAAAGGGTCCATGTCTGAACATTTGTGTTTAACAAACATTCATGATATGCATTTCTATGTTAAAAATAGACACAAAAGCCGCATGTGGTCGAGCAACCAAGAAGTGATGACCCCCGAAGCAGATCACTGTCGCTTATCCTGACTCAAATGCGTGGGCCATAAATCTAAGTATCAATTTTATGGGGTACTATCACGTAAACCTCAAAGGTTCACATGATGACTACATGAATCCACATGAGTGACCTGTAAAACCATAAGTTCACACCTTAAAAAGACCATACATGGGACCCTTGTACAACCTTCTACCCCACAACTACCAAAAACACAAAGGTCAAGGTACATGATCCTACCATTCTCTCCCCGCATGTGCCCATGGTACTCTGGCTCACCATAGTGAGAAGAAATTATCCTAGAATTAGCTGTTGCCTCTCAAGCTCAAAAATGAAAATCAAATGATATTTTTTCCCATTAGCCCTATGTATTACCATCTTTTCCATTTTTTGGAGCCCATTACATAAGCTCAAGACCTCTATTGTCAAAACAAAGAGAGGCACAAGGATCAATTCCAGACCATCTCCATCACATTGCTTTTTATTCCAATAATTGGAAAATCTAAATTTTTTACCCACCGCAAGCCCATTAAATCATTTTAGGTGTGCCTTCTCTTGTTTTATAATTCATATCATTTAGTCAAACAAATTTTATTTATATTTTTTAAAAAGATGCTTTTACTTGGCGTATTGGTTGTGGATATTGCAAGTACATCACGAACAACCCACTTCGACGAACACTTCAACAAATAAATAAGAAGGTACGTATCATTCACCACTTATCATGATAGGCTTCCTCTCAATCTTTGCATACCTTGACATCGTTTATCCAAAATTAACCATGGTTCCATCATCAGAATCATGTTTATCACTACCTCACCTTGCATATGATAAATATCCACGTCAGTTGATAGAGCCCCCCCACTTATGGCTCACATAATGTTTATAGACTCTTATTCACTATCAGGATCCATGATAACCTACTCAGGCTCGTGAATCACTTCACTTACAACCCTTTAATATCATCCTCATTGTGCCACATTCATCACCCATACACCCCATTCCTCAGCCACCCATGGTAATTTATGATGGATTAAGAAGAATGCACTAATATGTTCCACACTTGGCCTACCATCCCCCCATTTACATAAGCCCATTTGTATCACTTCATCCACCCCAAAAACCCTACACTGAGACCAGCCAATGGGGCCCACAACTTCACCAAAAAAACACTATCCCTACATCATTATGTAGGCCTACATATTTTTTAGGGCATCCATCTATGTGTTTGTCCATCCAAACCACGTTTACATTGTTTTGGACCATTAGGGGAATTTTGAGGTCTAAAATGGCGCTCCTAAGAAAAATGGAAAACATATATAAAATTTATAAGAACCAATATGATTCAAGATGATGATGTCAACCAAGGGGGATGAGTCACCATTTTTGGAGTAAAAGGGTAAAAATAACAAAAATAATAAAAACTACTTTGTCAACACATATTTTCAACATATCTCCCTAATATTTTACTCAAATCTCGAGTGGGAGTACTCGTTCTATGAAAAATTTATTTCCTCATCCAAGGAGTGGCCTTGATGCACACTTTCGAATAGACCCTGCTACTTGAAAAATTACAAATACATGAAAAAACATGATTTCAATCACATTTTTCATGTATTTCTCATTTGATAGCCTATAATCATAGATTTTCTAACAGCACCTCTCAATTTGCTGACGATGTTTTATGACTAGACACCTTGTCTATCTAATGGAATTTTATCAAGTCAACCACCAACAATCAAGATGAATATGACGTTTTCATAGGTCTCTTGGTCAATGCCTACCACTTAGCTATAGATGACCTATATGTATTCCTTTAGTCATAGTTGGTTGTATCATAGTTGTAAAAGATATTTTAGGTTCATGATTCACACATTTTTCAAAAGTATCTACATTCACAAAGGTTAGCTCGACATCTTGATCATATCATATCTACATATATACCAAGGGATCCAAATCATATAGTTGATCATATATCTAATCAAATCCTAGACTGACATAAGTCACATACATATAACCATCAATATACATAAACCATGAGCATAGTATCCATCTCAAAAAAATGCATAAGTACATCAAAAGTATAGTCGAGTAAGACACATCATAAGATCTCCCAAAATCTATCTTCTCATTTATACATATAAAAAATATATGAGTACAAAAATTAGTCATACAATCCACTAGATCACTACTAGGATAAATAAGCCAACAAAAACATAGGGGTGCATGGCCTAGTACATATAAAATATCATCCAAAATCTGGATCTGAGGACCTCCATCTTGATCGCATGGGCCAATCTCCATGTTAGGAGCCAAAATAGGACAAATTGTAGTTAGCACCATAGATATGTGAGCCAAAGCTAGTGGAAACATCAGTTCAAGAGACGTCGTGGGAAACCCTTTAGTAAATGACTTAGCTCCATCCCAAGCATCTCGGTAACTCCCTAGATCAACATCTACATCTTTTAACTATACTTTTGTTGCCTCAAAGCACTCACACTACTGCTTTATGTCTCTGGCCACCACTTCATTGTTACCCTCACTAAAGGTTCCACCAATCTGTAAATGGCATCGTTACATCGGCTGGTCAGGCCCAACGAGTGGCCTCACATCTCTCGGTCTCTAGGGCACGGGTGTTTCCCTTGTGACACCCATGATTCTCAGATCATTTCCACCCAAGTAGGCTATTGGATGCTCCCAAGGTCCTGCATCTATAAATAAACAAACATGGTATTAGCATCATCATATATATGAAAAAAAACATACCTATACATGTGAAATATATACAAATACAAAAAATAAAAATTAAAAAATAAAAATAAAAACTCTCATACCTACTGGTCCATAAGCATCGCCAGGAGGAGGACCCATCTCTGGATCTCCATAGAAGTCCGCCTCATGGTGGGGGAACTCCAAATTAGCTGGGGGTTGGAGTTAAAGAAACCCTCAATGATGGCATTCTAATAATGCCTTGTAACACCACCACAATCTCATGGCATCACAAGTTCCCACCGTCACATATGAGGGTATTTGGGAGGCCCTTCGCACACTACTAGAATAAGTGTAATTATGAGAACCCTCTCACACATAATGATATATAACAACTCGCATAGTAAAAGCTCTGAAGCACGCAATGCCACACCTATTTCAACTAGGATGTCATGCCCCTTTACACGAGCCAAGACCAATCAAAGAGGTGGTCCACATGCAACTGTTATAACACTGCTAGCTGAGGGCTCGATACCCTATGGGGAACATTGACCCTATAAACCTGATGATAATCGCTAGAGTGGTTCACTCAATGAGATCCAAGATAGAATTAACCTTCATACAACGGTCCTCACAAGGGTTGGTCACATAGTGACCCTTAGCCTCCACCCATTGATGTATATTCACATGCCTAGATGGGAGTGGATAAGGAAAATCCTCCCCATGATGCCACAAACTTGTCAGAAAATATACATCAATCTAGGTTGATATCAATGGATCAACCCTGCGGATCACCATAACATGTCAGTCCACATCCCAATAATGGATCAAGAAATGCAAGAATCTATCCCATGATCTAAGTATCGGGTTCTGAAGAAACATCAGAAAGCCCCAATCAGCCAAATTTTGGTAGACTATCGAGTCCCCCATGAATGTCATACAAAGGGTCACCCAATCATGCTCTCTCCACATCAACCTACCATCAAGGACATTAAACATCAATTTTTGGCTCCCTAAGCTATAAAAAATAGAAGAAACCCTTTTTCTGACAATCGTGCAATTATGCCCCTCACATATGTGTGAAACGTGCATCTGTTTTTCGAGGATACACATGTGCGGAATCTATTAGGCCATCAGTAGTTGCTACCAAAGGGTCCATGTCTGAACATTTGTGTTTAACAAACATTCATGATATGCATTTCTATGTTAAAAATAGACACAAAAGCCGCATGTGGTCGAGCAACCAAGAAGTGATGACCCCCGAAGCAGATCACTGTCGCTTATCCTGACTCAAATGCGTGGGCCATAAATCTAAGTATCAATTTTATGGGGTACTATCACGTAAACCTCAAAGGTTCACATGATGACTACATGAATCCACATGAGTGACCTGTAAAACCATAAGTTCACACCTTAAAAAGACCATACATGGGACCCTTGTACAACCTTCTACCCCACAACTACCAAAAACACAAAGGTCAAGGTACATGATCCTACCATTCTCTCCCCGCATGTGCCCATGGTACTCTGGCTCACCATAGTGAGAAGAAATTATCCTAGAATTAGCTGTTGCCTCTCAAGCTCAAAAATGAAAATCAAATGATATTTTTTCCCATTAGCCCTATGTATTACCATCTTTTCCATTTTTTGGAGCCCATTACATAAGCTCAAGACCTCTATTGTCAAAACAAAGAGAGGCACAAGGATCAATTCCAGACCATCTCCATCACATTGCTTTTTATTCCAATAATTGGAAAATCTAAATTTTTTACCCACCGCAAGCCCATTAAATCATTTTAGGTGTGCCTTCTCTTGTTTTATAATTCATATCATTTAGTCAAACAAATTTTATTTATATTTTTTAAAAAGATGCTTTTACTTGGCGTATTGGTTGTGGATATTGCAAGTACATCACGAACAACCCACTTCGACGAACACTTCAACAAATAAATAAGAAGGTACGTATCATTCACCACTTATCATGATAGGCTTCCTCTCAATCTTTGCATACCTTGACATCGTTTTTCCAAAATTAACCATGGTTCCATCATCAGAATCATGTTTATCACTACCTCACCTTGCATATGATAAATATCCACGTCAGTTGATAGAGCCCCCCCACTTATGGCTCACATAATGTTTATAGACTCTTATTCACTATCAGGATCCATGACAACCTACTAAGGCTCGTGAATCACTTCACTTACAACCCTTTAATATCATCGTCATTGTGCCACATTCATCACCCATACACCCCATTCCTCAGCCACCCATGGTAATTTATGATGGATTAAGAAGAATGCACTAATATGTTCCACACTTGGCCTACCATCCCCCCATTTACATAAGCCCATTTGTATCACTTCATCCACCCCAAAAACCCTACACTGAGACCAGCCAATGGGGCCCACAACTTCACCAAACAAACACTATCCCTACATCATTATGTAGGCCTACATATTTTTTAGGGCATCCATCTATGTGTTTGTCCATCCAAACCACGTTTACATTGTTTTGGAACATTAGGGGAATTTTGAGGTCTAAAATGGCGCTCCTAAGAAAAATGGAAAACATATATAAACTTTATAAGAACCAATATGATTCAAGATGATGATGTCAACAAAGGGGGATGAGTCACCATTTTTGGAGTAAAAGGGTAAAAATAACAAAAATAATAAAAACTACTTTTTCAACACGTATTTTCAACATATCTCCCTAATATTTTACTCAAATCTCGAGCGAGAGTACTCGTTCTATGAAAAATTTATTTCCTCATCCAAGGAGTGGCCTTGATGCACACTTTTGAATGGACCCTGCTACTTGAAAAATTACAAATACATGAAAAAACATGATTTCAATGACATTTTTCATGTATTTCTCATTTTTTGTGTAGCAAGGTCCATCAAAAAATATGCAACATGTTTACTCATTGGATTAGGAATACAATTATGAATCCAAAGAATGTTGCCACTTGAAATTTGAGTAAATCCATAGGGTGATAAGTTGAAAAAATAGATTTTTCTTTTTTCCCTCTAAAATTTGATGATGTAATCTAATCTGATTTTATTATTTCCACTATTATTTTATAATTTGCTTAAGAGGCCCACTTTAGACCTCAAAAGTCCGCCAATGAGTGTCAATTTTTTTTTTAAGGAGATAGATACCCAGCCATATTTTTGTGTCTTATACCCGATGAAAATTTCTAGTCACCCTTGGTCGAAGCTCACACATTATTCACTTATCCCCATCACGTTAGCCAAAGCATACTTACACATACCCTGGATTTCTTACCAACACTAGGGAACCGCCATCAAAAAAAATAATTTTCCTACTGCAATTCGGAAAATATCTCCTACCTTGGTCCATTTGTCCATATACACTCATATTTCTAGCTCTCATCATCATGCCTTGTTTGAGCCACACTCTTACAATATGTTTACACCTTATATTGATTCCTCAACATAACATGTTGGGAAGTTGACACTTCTTCTCTGTGAACTTGAACGCTCATATTCCAGGATTGAGGAAGTACCTTAGACACTCCTCCCTTATAGGGATATCCTTGGGTGGCACAATGGGAATCATTATTTCCCACTAATTTCATCGTTCCCCATGAAATTCAACACTGACACAAGTTTTCATGTCAAGGTGTTAGTGTACTTATGATCATTGTAGTTCTTTCATTTAGTCGAAAATCCCCGCACCACTAAGAACCTCATTTAATAATTCTTACATCATGATATGGGGAAGGTACCCAAATTCGAAGACCCATGCATACCTCAACATCTCATTCAACAATGATTCACCTTTTTTATGCACAGGGGAACCAAATTGAGTCTATTTGTTGAAGAAATTCCATTGAGGGCATCAACAATTATCATCATCAACCACTAGCACATCAATGACTGTAAAGTTGATTGGACATAACCATAGGTCATCCCATTGTAATAATTTGTCACTAGTTCATTATAAGGAGCATGAGACATGCCTGATTTGTATAAAAAAAAATTGACTCTTTAAATTTTCCTCAGAGTATACTTATCCTTTATACTCAGTCAAGGGGTTTCCCTACTCATCTTCATAATAAGTTATTCTCTGTCTCAAAAAGTTGATTAGATTCTCTGTCAGAACAAAAAACTTTATGTATTTAAGCTATATGTTTGCTCCTAACATTAGCCATTAGGGGGGAACTATTGAAAGTAGAAATTCGTATACATGTTTGTACAATCAATAAGGTGGTGAAAGATATTCAACATAATGTAGAAGTGAATTTTTTACAGCTAAATACACTGTGAATTAAAAGAAAAATCTCTTAAGGTCCAAATTTTATAAGGATAAAAATTTGCGGATGTCACGAGTGTTTTATCAATAGCCACACATTGTACAATTTTTTTTCAAAACCTATGTGGTTGAGTAAATTGTTGACTCAGCAAATTTTAGACCACTTCACACACCTGGAGGCAATTCCCTGACATGATCTCAATCCAGGACAACCGAATTCGAGTCACCCTGAAGAAATGTAGCCTTTAATGGATTCACCCTTTCCTACTTGTGAGTGATTGTGATACATGAACAAAAAGAGGGAAGATGGATTCAAAAATTCTATATAAATAGGAAATGGGAAATCCAAAATAAGGGACATGGTGATGATGTCCAAAATGTTATTCACAAAAACCAACATTCCTTTATTGAAGCCACATATTGTAAGATAACTTGCATGTTGACCATATTTCTTATAATAAATCCATCATATTAGTGATAGGAGTAGAATCCACCATTGGAAAGGCTTCATACTTCTTTGATAGAGAGGACAAGCTTGCAAAGAGATTGAGGGAAATAACCCCTTTAATTGGGTTTTTTTAGCACCATAGCTCAAAGAATTCCCTTTAAGTGTTTAATATTCACCTATTGTATTCAACTTCTACTACCAACAATCAATAAAGGGACATTTTTCCATTATTTTGTTGAAATGTTTGCTCCATTGAACATTGTTTGTGCATTTATCTCTTTGTTTTAGTTTATGTTTATATATGCACTGTTTTCACTATTTGGAATTCTTCATTTATCTAAGTATGTTCACTAACAAGTTCACCAACTATGTATGTGATCATTTCCAGGGAACAACCAACTCCTAAGGAGTTATATTATAGTACACCATTGCCACAAAAATAATACCACATGGAGGAAGGCCCCTTCATTTCCCAAGGACAACATCTTCATCTAACGTTACATCATGTCAATTTGAACCTTCCTTTGATGAGGAATATATATATATATTATAAATGCTTTATAATTTTTACAATATCTAATGAATGTAGATTTTATTCCCGTGGCTTCTAATATGTTTTTTTTTTCCCTCAGTACGTGGAAATGTATTAGGTGACCGAGGATATAGGGGTGGTCAACATTGGGCATGACAATTGTGAACGCTTCTTCAGGGGTATTTTTGTCCAATGCTTGATGAGGTACCCTTCTTTGAACATATATGGAATCATGTGTTTCTTCCCCCCAAAGGAACTTCAATAACTTTTGATCATGGAGCATGGCATCAGTGGCTTTTACCATAGACCTATTGTTTCTTCTCACTACTCATTTTTGTTTAAGAGTATAGGGCACAATCACCTCTTTTTTGATACCTTCCTTCTTGCAAAAATTGATGAACTCATTTGAAATGTACTCTTCATCCTTATTAGACAAAAATACTTTAATTTTCTTCCCTATTTGATTTTTTCAAAAATATTTGAAATCGTTGAACATTTCAAAGGCTTTATCCTTATGCTTTAAATAATATATCCACTTCTTTCTTGAGAAGTCATTAATGAAGGTGATATAGTAGATATGGACGTCAATAGAATGAATGGGCATTAGACCACATATGTCAGAATCAATGAGATGGATGATGTCATTTTCTTATTCTGTATAGAGGGGAATGTTCCCATTGTCTTCTTTCCACTAAAGCAAACTAGACATACTCGATCATGTTGGGCTTCAATGTAAGGAATACCATAAACAAGTTTCATCAATTTTGGAAGAGTATCATAATATAGATGGGAAAGTATTGGATTCTATAGCTCTCTTAGATGATCAGTATCATGAACCAATGTTATAATATTCCTACTAGTGACTCTATAGAATACTATTGAATCACAATCCCAATGTAAATGAATCTCTCATATGGGATCTAGCAAGCCAAGTAAGAACCTTTCCCTTTGTGAGAAAAACCCTTATCCAATTGTCTTCTAAGGTAGATATTGGTACCAATTTTTTCTTCAATATTGACACATACATCACATCATGGAGGAAAAAATATTCCTTATAATTCAAATGAAATTTGGTGAACCCAAAGAATTTAATTAGATGAGTGGAGTTGTCTTCTAGCTACTACAACCAGCCTCCAAAATTTTACCTTCGCTTCATTTTGGAGCCTCCCTACTAAAATTTGAGTACCTTGGCTTTCACCACCCAAGTATTTGTGCTTTCATTTGAGCTAATATTTCACTTTACAACTTATGCTTTCTTACTTATTTTGTTGTCTAACCACAAGATGACCTTCCCATGACTTGGTTCTGATTTAGATCTTCCACTCACTTGGAAATATGCGCAATCCTAGAGGACAATCAACCTTTCTCTCATCAAATGTGTAGCTCAGCTGAGAAATGAGATTTGGCTCCAGAACTACGTAGACTTAACTGATATCTTGTCTCCAACTACGAAACTATGAAGAGCATAAGAGGCAGCCAGAGCCGCTCAACCCAGGAATTACACAGAAGAATTCACTCAGTTGTTGTCAAATGCATGTGTCAGAAGGTTTCCCATTTGCCCCCCATAACTACACAATTTCTCTAGGCATGCATGGTATCCCTTCTCAAAAAAGTTAAAAAACATCCCTAAAAAATACGGATCTATTTTTAGCAGTGGGATTTTCGCCTGAGTTAATTTTAGAAGTTGTTGACACTTGTCACATTTTCCTTGATTTTTGGCATTCACGTAATAAACCCTGCATCGATAAAATATATCTAATGGATGCCACCAAAGATCATTTCTGCATTTCAAATTGGATATCCAGCATTCTGAGGCATCTAGCAACCTTCGACATGATCTGCAGAAGTTTTCCAGGTAAGTTTTTCTTTTCAAGTCTTTTGCTACTTTTTCTATTGTTTTTGTTTCCTTAGCTTGCATGAGATCTGTTTTGAATCTTTTATTGAGTGAACATTGTCATTTTGGTATTTTTAATTCTTAGCATCGTTGTTTCAATTTTTTAATTGACTTTCCTAAGCATCGTATGCATAACCCAAATTTTTCACTAACATTCGTAACTGCGGTCACTCTACCCACAAGATTCGGTGTTCGTATCTTTGATTGGTTCCTACATTTGTCTTGATTTCATGCATAATAATTCACTTATATATAAAACATCATTTTCTCATGTATTCATATATGGTAATTTACATGCTACCCTTGGAAAAATCTAGGTTTCCTTAGCCCAGATCTAGCTCTTCCCAGCATGCACTACGCATTTATGGATCTCAAGACCCTTCCTTGGCTCCATTAATTGTGTATATGCTTCTAGTGATTGTGTCTAGCTGCAAACTACGTAGTTCCATGGGTCAGTCCCAGAGTCTTTCCCTTTAGCATTATGTAATGCACAATCCCAACCAGCATCAAGATAGCCTAATCTATTCCTTACACAGTTCCAATCCTCAACAAGCCACACTGGACTATGAATTGTGTATTTTGAGTCATGATCACCTCTCACTGGCGACTGGGACTACACAATACACAAACCTAGGTGACAGTCCCTAACCTCTAAAAGTTAGAACTATGCAGTGTTGCCCAACAATTTCCTAGTTTGTTGCATGAATGTTCCTTGGAGTGTTTTTTATTATAAGCTAACATTTAAATGCCATGAGTGTTCTCTCTGTCTCTGGGTACAACAATTTTTAAGAAACTTCTCAGAAGTATAACCATCATGGTTTCTAAGAGAGTTGGATCAAAGGATACTGTAGAGAGAAGCACTGGAGATTTAGTTGAATAGGTGTCAATGAACTTTCAAATATA
>APFE031663125.1:518024-578129 GCA_000404065.3 Pinus taeda | reverse complement strand
GTGGGCGACAAAGTTTGGTTGCATTTGCAGAAATAATGCTTAGTAGAGCCCATCGAAAGCTCAGACCCCTCTAATATGGTCCTTACACCATTACCAAGGCTATGGGAGACAAGTCTTTTGAGCTCAACATTCCCCCATTCCTTGGCCTACATCTAGTGTTCAATGTGGACCACCTTCCACCATACTTCCCACCATTGCTAGACACATCAAACATTGCAGAACAACTCACACCAATAGAGTTAACCCCAAACTTCATGGAACAAACCACAACTGATTAGATTATGGACACATGGGTTACGAACACTTGCCAGCAGAAGATCCAACTATATTGGCTTGTCAAAGTTGGCCAACTTCTACACCAAGGCAAGTGGCTCACCAAGGACCAAGTTTAGCAAAAGTAACCCCATCTCATGGAGGCACTTAATGGAAAGGGGACCAATTATTTCTAAGGGGGAAGGACTGATCTAGTTGGATGTGGGTGGCCACCTATCTATTCCATTTGGACCCCCACCACTGTCTCTTTCAGTTGTTCAACTTTCTTAATTATAGCAAAATTTACTATTTTTGGCAGTTTTTTGGGTCTTGAACTTCCGAAACCATTTTGAGGCCCTAAATGACATTTTTTGGGAAAATGGGGGCCAACAGGGGTTGTTTACTAGTGTTGGCCAGTCAGAATTTGTATTCCTCATATAGATATTTCTAATGAGGTATTGTGGGCACCAAATAGATCGTATGCCAAATTTACGACCCCAGAAAATTGATGTACCAATTTACCTAAACGGGGACCATAGTTTTTGCGCTTCATCTCCTAGGGTTAGGGTTTCCCATTGTTAGGTTTTTTAATTATTACATTCTCGAAGGCTTATTTATTACTGAGAAATGATGACTTCAAGAATGCAATAATTAAAAATAAATGTAGATATACTCTAATATGAAATTAAAAGAACATAAATTCTAATTCTATCTCAATTGAAGGAAATATTAGTCCCTCTCTCAACCAAGAGCAAGGTAAAATGGCATTTGGACAATTTTGAATTTGGAATAAAAATGAAGTCAATAAGCCAAGGAAATAGTTCAAAGACTTATTGCTAATTCAAGCAAGTATATGTATTCAACTATCCGATGAATATTCATTAGATAACTGAATACATATACTTTATTGAACTAGTAATAGTCTTAGAACTATTTCCTCAGCTTATTGAATTCATTTTTATTCCAAATTGAAACTACTCCAAATCCCCTTTTACCTTTCTCTTGGTTGATTGAGGGGCTAATATTTCCCTCAATCGAGTTAGAATTAGGATTTATTTTCTATTACTTTCATATTAGACTAGATCTGCATTTAGTTTTAATTATTGCATTCTAGAAGTCCTCTTATATAGAGGAGAACTTTAGAGTGCCTTCGCTGAGCCATTAATTCATATTAAGGATCACTTTCTTGCAGGAGATCTATAAGAGGGTAGATCTGAAGTCTCTTTTCTCTTGGAAACTAATAGACATGCTATAAGCCAACAAAGAAGGCGAGAGGGTAAATGAACCCAATTGAACCATTTGTAACCACCATTATAAACAGAAAAGGAGATGATTTAAGTTCCCGACTAGGTGGTCTCCCTTACATGTTAATGAAGTCATTTTTTTATCATCAACAGAACCACTTCAGTTTCAACACCTCAACAAGTGAGGTTGTCCTTGCTCCAACCTCTATTGCCTTAGGTATGTTTCATAAGTTAATGAAATGAATATATTTAAATTATTTTATATAAACATCATCATTTCTTAACTAACTAGTGTGTGAATTTTTGTAGAGGTACAACATTTCACTATTGTTCCTTGAAGTTAAGGAGATAAATTGGTGTTGTGTCATTCTAGCTTTCCTACCATTTTAGGTACATTTGATGGAAATCCCAATTTATGTAATCAATATCTTCATGTGTGTATCATTTTATGTGTCAATATGTTTATGATGATAATTGTAATTTTATATTATACATATAGGATCCCTTTCTATGGATGTTCCTCCCTTGGGAAATGCTTAATTGGTTGAAAATTTTTGAGTTAGTGATTTGTCAGGTATGTTGTGATAGTTTTTCTCTCAAATTTTTTTGTTAGTGTATTGGACATTATTAGTATATTATTATCTTTCTCACCGTGTCTATGCTAGTTAATCATAGTATGAGGAGAGAGGAATCTTCTTCTACCATACAAACATGCCCAAAAGAGGGTTGTAGCTCCAAAGCTGACTAATTTTCAAATGGCATACCTCATGATCTTGAATGATCCATTATACTAATGAAAATCCCCCATATATGGTATTTTATAAATTTGCAAAATACCTAAGTTGTTGACGTGAATAAGAGAATGTTTTTGTAACTTTGAGAATTGGATTCATGATAGGGGTGCTCTAATTATTTGATAGACCCTTTATTCTCACTAGGAGGTGCCTATATGGCCTTAAGAATATTCCAACAATATCATCTTTGAGTTTATGTAATATTGTGTATGTTGCATGCCCATCTCTAGTAAAACGGTTAAAGATCACTGCTCTCGGAAAATAGAAGAAAGAAAATTTTGAACATAAATACTATGAGGAGAAATTACTTAATTTTACAGCTTGATATGTAAACCAATATAAAATGGAAAACATGTTTTTAATGAAGGAAAGATAGAATATTGATGTAATTAACACTGTAACTCATTGGGAACAAAGAACCTCATACTTTGACTCCTACTTATTCTTAGGAAAGTATACATATAACGAACAAAATATGAGTTTGACATGAGTATATATGTAAAATGAGCTTACAAGTAGTTGTATTAAATTATACACTTCACTTTTTTTATCTTCCAAATGAAAAATTCTTTTGTTCTCTCCAAAGGTTGAATATAAATATTTTCTTAACTCCATGTTCATTAATTGTATTCTCGTGTTTCGGGTTTGCACCAGTGTAGGATGATTCTTTTAGAGAGTAGTGCACACATTCCAAAGGTCACGGGATGAACAAATCTAATTTATAATAGTATATTATCTTGAATTTCCATCTGAAATTGGTTTTGATTTGCATGCAATAAAAATATATAAGGTTCATGTTGAATTACGACTATTTCCCTGAAACCCAAATCTATAGATCCATTTAAATATTGAGTACTTATTTTTCAATGTTAATCTTTACCTTATTAAAGTTATGGTCCATATTTCCGTATTCTAATGAATGTGGAAAGTGATGATATATGTGAATAATTCTTTTTTAACAGCAATATACTGGTAGCAAATGCATATATGATTCATAGGAACCTCAATGGTTCAGGAATTGGGCTCTTTTTCTCTATGGAATTGGAACATGTGTGCCACCTTTTTGAGGAAGTTATGATCATTTATTACTATAAACTTGGTTTTGTAATATGGAAAAAGTATTATATTAGCCGCCTATGAAGGCATTTATTCACCTATAAGTTGAAGTTGTAATGCTATTGTATTTTATTGTACGTTGCAACTATGCTAATGTTTGTTGTTCTAACTGACCTAATTTTTATTAACATAGCTAAGTATTATAGGATCGACCTTTATAGTGGCTTATGAGCTTACAAAATTCCTCCTAGAAAAGTTGCATTCTTATCCTAGTTGAACAAAATCAAGGCATCTTTTAAGGTTGTTGATAATTATGTTTTGTGATAAGACTCTTTAAAGTATAGTGTTAGAATTGTTTAGATTTCATTACACCAACATCATATTTATTCAATCACAAATGGGTCATATTCAAAGCTTTGTCCATTATATTATGAATATCCTTATGCACTTGAGGATTGTAATGTAAATGTTTTTATGCTAGGGATCATTTCTCAAGAATAATATGTGATATTAATTATGCAAAAAGAAAATGAGATTTTTATTTTATTTTTTATTTTTTTCCAAGTATTTCTTAAGTCTTCCCAAGTTGGCTAATGATATGTCATCTGAGTGTTTTCCAATTATGAGTTGTGCAACATTAGATTTAACTTTTCAAAAAGTTTGTGGGAAGGATGGACTTCTGTTTTTTATGACTATTACGAAAGTGGACACAAGTAGCTTAACAACCTTAAAATTTTGGAAAAAATAATAGCAAGTAAAAAAACCTAAATAAATAGCTCCAAAAAAACCTCTAAAAAGAGTAAAAAACCATAAAAACATATGTTGTAACCATCTGAATTGTTAACAACAACAAACAAAGGAAAAAAATAAGTGTAGAGGTATGCCTTAGGCCTAAAAAAACAATGTAAGTTGTTGGCATGATACTTTTTGAGTAAAAACTTACAATATGTTGTTTTTGTGACGAGCCAGTTGTGTTCGTGGATGCCCTAAATGTGATGATGTGTGACCTAGATGGGTTGGAGTGTCCTCTAGTTGTTTATCACTTGCATTTTTTTTGTGGGTATGGTAAATTGTTTTTATGAACCCTAGTTATATCAGTAATTTATTTGAGTCTTACAAAAAATGGCAACATAGTATTACATCTTTAATATATTTTAGTATAGGAATGCATATAGACTGATATGAAATGCGTTTGCAATTTACAAAACCTAATGTTATAATTTGTGTACATTGACATCAAGAATATTATAAATCCCATTCTCTAGTCAATGATTCTAAACTAGACGCAGAATATTTCAGTAAGATATTTGAGAAAAACTTCTAGGGAATATGAGGAATCAATTGTTCAATTTAACATTATTTGTAATGATTATTTTTATGATATCTTGTACATGGGAAACAATTTTTATATACTTTCCCATCATCTTCACATTGAGCCATGTGAATTAATTCCTATGATATTCTATGTCCTATTTCTAGCTTGTTTTCACACATCCAAGAGCCTAAGGGATTCATTTGAAGAAATCAATGCATTAGCCGAACAAATTGTAAATGTTTCAGAGCTACCTTAGAAAGCATCAATACAAGTTATAAATGTTAGAAATTAATTAATGGAGAAATGAAATACACAAAATGTTGCAAAAAGAAAAATATAGAAACACATAAAAGAAGAGAAATACAAATATACATGCTTCACCTAATTTTGGCTACGTCCGAGGAGAAACAACTAGTCCTTCCTTTTATATTATCCAACAAATGAAGGGATACAACCTACAGTAGATCCATTGTAATTTCCTCTTTTCTCTCACACAACCTCCTCTCTCTCTCTCGCTCAGAATAATAATCCACAACCACAATACAATTCCATCATATAAACCGAGGGGGTTCCTTCTAGGGAAAAAAAATCCTAAATTAATATTATTTCTACCACAATATCATTTTCCTAATGAACGACCTAGATTGATTATGAAATTGCAATATTTTACAAGGCAATTTTTCATTTATTTTTAGCTTCAGGGGCGTTGCCCCTAAACCCCCAGTAGGGGGCTCATAAAAGTCGTCATCATCTCCATTGGACCCCCCTAAAATTTATTAAAAGGGTGACATTGCCACCCCATTAGAAACAAGGATCCAACGTAGTTGAAATAAAAAACCTTTGAACAATCAGGAAGATAATCAAGATCCATACCCAATAATCCCTCACTTGGAGACTAATTATATAATCTCCATCATTTCTTCACTTGCTAGAAAATGAATCCACTTGGGCCTGCCTATTTCTCATCTTCACCATCATACTTGAAGACCAATTGAAACTATGAAGAATCTTCATTTATCCCTGGTTACAACTTTTGTTAACATGTCTATAGGATTCTGGCTAGTGTGTATCTTTTGCAGCTTAAACTTTCCATCTTTGAACACTGACTGTATGAAATGACACTTGAGTTGTATATGTTTAGTCTTGGAATGAAATAAAGTTTTTTGCAAGATGAATGGCACTCTAGCTATCACTGTATAACCTTCCAATCTCCTGCTTCTTTCTCAATTAATCCATAAACCTTTGTAACCAAATCATTTCTTTATTAGACTTTGTAGCATCAACAAACTCTCCTTCTATTATTGAAAGTACAACTATGTTTTGAAATTTTGAAACTCAACTGACAATTGTTCCACCTACAGTAAACACACACCCTATGGAGTTCCTCCTTTTATCTCTATCGTCTGTGATATTTGCATCAACATATCCATTCAGAGCAATGTTTGAACCACCAAATCATAATGCTCGATTTTTCGTACCTCTCAAATAGTTGAAAATCCACATCACTGCCATCTAATGCTATTTTCCTGGATTTTTCATATACCTACATACAACTACAATTGCATGTAAATACTAGGCCTTCTGTAGACCATTGCATACATTAAGCTTACAACTTCTGATGCATATGGAACTTTACACATATAATCCATCTCTTCCTAAATCTTGGGATACATATCCTTACTTAGTTTTGAATGCCTAGCCAAAGGTGTATTAACTAGTTTTGCATTCGGCATATTAAATCTTCCCAACACCTTTGTAACAGCCCCAGTGAAAAGTTCATGTAATAAAAGTTAATAAACGAAAAATAAGGCCACGATTAAGGGAAACTTATCCCAAGTTGAATTTTGGGAAAATATATCCTAGTGGGCATCACTAGTTGTGTGTTTTGGCTAAGGAAAATTGGCAAAGGCTAAGGCAAAGGAATTAAAAGGCAAAAAGACATTTTTGTCACATTTATTTATGAAAATAAAGGAAAATGGGAGAAAGGGAAGGTAAAAGTTCACAGGCTTTATGTGAGGAGCAAATTGAAGAAAAATAATGGAAAATGAAGAATTTAGGGGCCTCATTCATAAAAAGATTTCTAAGGAATCAGTTGGAAATCTTAGTCAGTGTTAAGCTTTTAATTAGTTCAAGTTTGGAGCTCTCACATTATTCTCTCTCTAATTCTTGATCAGTTAGAGTTTTCTTGTACCACTTTAGCTTTGGATCAAGGAAGGAAAACAAAGCAAAGGGAAAGGAAGGAAAGAAATGATCAAGGAAGAAGAGTAGGATCAGGCAGCTTCAACAAGAATCCTTGTAGGTAACATATTGAATGTGTGATTTCCTAGCTGGTTTGGACATGCATAGCTTTGCATGGTCGCATATGGTTCTCTTGTTGCTAGTGGCATGGTTTTTTCGATTTATAACAGTGGTTTTTAGCCTAGCCTTGCCTTTTTCCAGATTCCATGGTGTTGGGATGTTTATTTCAATTTTGAGCTTTGGCTTTTCAGATGGATTTCAGAATCTTGAGCAGAGGTGGTCTTAAGGTTCATTCCCAAAGGCCTAGGAATCCATTGACCAGTTTTGGTGGGATACATGGTAAAGCTTGAGGGCAAAGTCTCGGTTTAGGGCATAGTGATCTGGGTTTGGATTGTGGTAAATCCTGAGAGATTTGTATCGGTTTAGGGCCATTGATCTGGGATTAGATCATGGTAAATCCCGAGAGACAAAGAGACATAAAATTCCTCAAATATAGTGATGGACTCTAGATGGCATTCCAAGTTTTATTTGATTGTGATCGGAGCACCGGTTTTGGTGTGATCACAGTTTGATGAGGGTGGAGATGGTTTAACCTCTAGATTCCCTTGGTTGTTCTTGGATTGGTTGTTCTATGAGATCCCACATTCATGCTTTGAATATGGCACGTGTGTGTCTGCCCAAAAGAGATATTTGGTTCAGCCATGTCTATGGTCAGGTGGTACATGGAACTCCTAGACTTGGTCTCATTTCCTATGATTAATAAAAGCTAATTTATCTTACTTTTGTACTTGTTTATATGTGGATTTAATGACTGTCATATCTCTAATATTTATATGGCTTAATGTTGGTTATAAGCATGGTTATATGACTGGTTCATGTCATGGCTATTTCATGTATTTATGTGTAATTGTAAATGGATGGATGCAAGACCTAACTAAGGATATAATATTCTAATGGAGAAGGATCTGATCCTTTTGTTTATGTTTCATAAGCTCTTTCGTGCATTTATGCTTTGTCTTGTATCCTAGACTTGAAGGTGGCGTTGATGCCAAGTGTTTGAGAGAATGTTAGTCCTGGTTGGGGATGCTCATGCCTAATACTAAGGTTTATCTTGAGTATTTAGTAACGTTATCATGTCTTTGAATGATTCTGAAGGTTGTAACAAGTTCTGGGCAGAGGTCGGGATTCTAGGCTAGAAAAGTGGCTGAAATCTTGGGGTTGCTGGCACAGGTCTGCTCAGAAAAGTCCACACTTTCTGGCATAGAGGCCTATGAGAGTCACTTTGATTTGCTGGTTGATGTCTTGCCTATAGATTGAGAGCGAATTTTGGTTAATAGGATTAAAACATCAATGGGACCCAAGGACATGATGTCTGAGTGGCTGACAGGTCTCCTACGGGTGTTATTGTCAATGTGGATGGGTTTGTTTGATGATTTCCATCGATTCCATTTCCTTAAGGTTAGTAAGGAGATTCAATCCCTTATAGTAACCTCTCTCATCACATGTTTTTCTGGTTGGTTGGATGCTTGGGTGGACTTGGGAGGAGGTGGTATTACAGATTAGTATCAGAGCATGGTTGCACTCTCCTTGGGTGAAGGTGCTTGGTCATGCATGCATGTCAATTGCATGTGTGTCTCTTACATTTGCATTCCATAGAAAGTATATGACTGGTTTCATATGGTTATATGTCACTTACATGTTGAGTATATTGTTACAGGTCAATTTTGGCACATCAATCGTAGCTTCCAGATCCATATATTAGGGTTCATCAATGCCTAATTTAGTTGTTTTCATTCCCTAATGAAGTTAACCTACATCATGCTTGCCTCCCAAGAGTTTCCATGTCACCATTCATCAAAAAAATGCCCCTAAGGAGATCAGCGTTGGTGGCACTTCATCAGGCTGCATTGCAATGTAGGAATTGCACTGTCTGGGTGCACTGCAGTGCAGTTGGCCTCTGTTTCACCCATGTTGAGCGAGATTCATCGAATTTTTGAATTGAATCCATTGGATTCCTCATATAATGGACGATTCTAGAAGTTTCCAGATGGATTTAGCTCGCTTTTGGATGAGGAAGAGGATGAATGAACTTTAATCCATTATCCATTCATCCATGGAACTACTTCCCAATTTTGGCAAAGAATTCATTAGGGCCATTAATGGCTTAACCTCCTCCATTCAGCTATAAATTGACCAAGCATTCAAATGCTGGTCTAGGTTGGAATTTCTTGAGCTAAGGAAATGTTGTTTGAATGAGATTAGTAAGAGTATTGTAATGATGTCGAATTGTTGCTTCATGAGGAGAGAAGGGTTTGAAGCTAGAAGGATGACACTAAATCAAGCATGAATCTTCATGGGTTGTATTCTTTCCTTCTATTAATAAATAATTCTAAGATTTTTCCATTCATGTGTTTATATGATGTATATCGTATTCTAGATTCTATGATATGTTTAGTTAACAAATCGTTATTGTATGCTTTGATGGGTTTCTGTCTCGGCTTGTGTGCAGGTACTTTCCAAGTGAGTTAAGTACAGAAAGGAGCGGTGGAATCGGTCAAAGGAGAGAGGGATCAAGAAAAAGTTACAGGTTGGTTCCTTTCCTTCCTTCTCTTATATGTTAATTATAGGAAAAGAAGCGAATTACTTTCTCTGTTGTTTCTAGACTAGCTATTAGGTCTAGAGGGTTAGGCATTTGAAGAAACACTAAATTTGCCCAAAACAAAATGGTGACCATACTGGGGAACAATCATATTCCTTGTAGTAGCTTATCAATCTTTTGAAACATTTTGACATATTGTACCTTCTATCATTTATTGAATTCAAGTTCAATTCACTGAAAATTGAGTCAATTTTGAGCATAAAATTGTCTTACTGTAATCAGTGCACCTCTATGACTGACACAGTGCACTACAGTGCAACCTCTGCATAGAATCAGTGTAATTCAGTGCACTGTCTCTAACTATGTCCTACACTGATCCCTTTAGGGTTAGTTTTCCCATCTAGGAACTGAAACATTTTGTCAATTTTCAGCAGTTTGAATTGCTTGTTGGATATAGATGAGGTCTTGTCTCTGAAAACAGTCTTTGTTTCCTTATTTCGACCTGATTTAGACTAGATTGTTGAATGTTTTTTATGTATTTGTCTTATCATTTGTAGTCCATTGTCAAAAAGTAGTTTTGATCGATTGTTTTGTCAAAAACAAAGTGCCATAAAGTCTTCCTTCATAAATAATCGATTGATCTATCTGTGCATTTGATTCATATTTTCATTTAAAGTGTCAAAAATCTTCATTTCTTTAAAAGTTGAAAGTGTCATTCAGTCTTCATTTCCCTTTAAGATAAATTGTCATAAATCAACATTTTTTGTGAAAAGATTTTTGAATCGTTTGTGCATTACTTTTTCTTATTACATCGTTCACATTAAGAGGAACTGAAAAGGAAAAGAAATACATGCAATTGCATTTTAGAGTTTGAGTTTGTGTGTTCAAAAGGAATGGTTTAGGGAATTGCATTAGTTTGTGCTCTTTGTTGTTTGTTCAAAAAGTACATGTATGTTCTATCCCTCATAGCTAGGATTTTCATTGTTGAAAACAAATGGAAATAATGCTTCTCATTCTAGTTGAAAAAGGAATTTCGAAAAACAACTCGTTGTGAGCCCTCAAAGGAAAATTTTAAGCAAGATCAACCTAAAATTTACATCAATTAACCTAATAACGCATTGGAACTTAACGCGAACATCTAAAGGTATAGGCTAGAGATGTGTTCTGGTGTCTTAAAAACTAGTGGTTGTTGATTTCATTGAGGTTGGGTGATTCCTCCTCTCTGATTCGATAAGTACTAGTACGGACTTGTGCTCCCTGTACTATTGAGTATATAGTGGGAGACTCTAATAGGTTGAAATCCTTTATCCCTAGGAAGCCGAGTCTGCCACCTTACCAATCACAATGGATAGAACACAACATTCGGGAAGACTGACTGTCATATGGTAAATCCTTGGTAATTTCTCTTTCATTTACCACCAAGGTGTATATTGTAGTTTTCTGATTAGTTTTGTAAACTCTCTTGTCTAGAATCTCTAGAGCAGTCACTTTCATTCCTTTTCGACTCCTTAAAAGAGAAGGTTCATCTGAGCACTTGTTCTTTCAGGCTCATTAAACATCGAAAGCGACTAGAGTCATCTTTTGTTTTTTCTTGACTATCTAAAAATGAAAAAGAAAAGTTATGTTCTAGTGTTGTAAAAGTTAATTGACCACAAATAACATCCTTATTCCTTATTTGAGTTTAGGTTGATAACAACAATCAGCAATTCAAGAGGAAGATCAACCTCCACTCCATCATTTGAGGAGAGTTACGAGCAAACCACCCTTTCCACCAGAAGAAACTCCCATTCGGTCAAGGCGAACTTGTCAAAATGAGTCTCGTACTTCAAGAGTTTCTGGTACTTCATCTAAATTACTAGAGCCGCCTATCATAGCTAGTACTGAGCCTCAAGTTACTCCAACTATTTCTGGTACATCTGTTACACAAGAAGAAGTTACTCAACTACCTGAGGCCACTATAACGGAAACAAGTGAACAAGTAACTGATGTTGATCCACAACTTTAAGTTAATCAACCAGAAATTACTTTATAACTTGAACCAGTTCAATTGGAATTTGATCTGGAACCTATAACAATTGAAACTGAAGACATTTATGAACCTGAAGTTGTTCATGAACTTTCTCTTGAAACTGAAGTTCATTTACTAGAACATCAAGACATTGACCTTGAACATTCTGAAGTTGTTACTAAAATACCTCAGTCATCTATAGTTCATGAAACTCCATATTTAACACCAAAAGTATTTTTCAGACCTAACGGTGAAATCCTTCCACCTAGATTAATTGTTGTAGAAGAAGAAGTAGAGGAAGATTCTACCCCCGGGACTCCGCATCATTTTGGACCTAGTTTGTATCTTAATTCTTAATCGCTTCCAGGCTGGTTACCAGTCTATGTTTGGAATCCACTTAGGGGTTTCTTCTTTGCCATGGTCATCACCCATGTCATAATCAAGAATTTTACCTGGTTCTTCTTATCAAGGACAACAATTTGACCCTGCTTACCAGTATCAAACTAGGCAATTCAGTGAACAAAGACCCATATATCCTCTTAACACTGGACTACCACCATATGGTCAACAATATGCTTATTCACCACATCCTCCCTATCAAGGAGGACAACCCTATGGTTATGTTCCGCCATATTTAGGTCAACCTGAAATGAGAGTCTGTCAGTGGCAACCAACTATGCCACCAAAACCATGGCTTGTGTATCCAGCACAACCTATGCAAACTGAGTCGATTATGTCGACCCAACCTATCGTAACTATGGAACAACAGATACAAGCTCAACCTGTTGTATCTCAACCTATACAAGTTAGTTCTTCTACCTCGCAACCACAAGTTTCAAGTGAGCAAACCCAAACTTCTGAGGTTATTATGCAACATCTACTTGTTTCTGGGGTACAATTACCTTAGGTTAGTGTGCCATTATTTGGAGTGACTCAAGTTGCTACAGGTTTAGTTAATCCTCAGCCTGGTCAAATTGGCATTATGGGGCAATATCAAACTTCATAGCCGATACCCCAACAACCTTGGTAGCCACAATATCTAGATCCTCCTTTTCAGAATGTCCAACCTCAGTATGGGCCTACTTTTCAAGCTCAACTTGGGCAAGGACAATATCAAGCGTATCAGGGTCTTGTCTATCAAGCACAACCTGGTTACGGACAAATGCAAGGTCAACCTAGTTTTAATCCATATACCGAATATGTCCCACTACCCTATCAAGGATATCTGCCTTATGCGGGTATGCAAAGGCCTATGGCACAGGAAATTCCGTCTTATCCTAGATATGCTCAACTTGATTTGAATCAACAGTTTCCATTTGTGGCAACTCTTGAATTTCCAGATTTAAACCTGCTTACCAATGATCTAATATTGTATGCACCATGTTGGCTAGTAATTCCTCATAATTTGCCTTTCGATATTCCAAAGTTTAATGGAAATCTTGGAGAAGACCTGTCAAATCACGTTATGATTTATCATTTATGGTGTTCTTTGAACCCCTTGAATGATGATTCAGTAAGACTCCATATTTTCCAAAGAACACTCACTGGTTCGGCTGCTAAGTGGTATATTGAATTGCCAAGAGCTTCTTTTAATAATTTTACCCATTTAGCCACTACCTTCTTGACCGACTTCCAATTACCAATCAGATATGAAACTGGAACGGAACTTTTGACCAACTTTAAATAAATGACATCTACTCACATATCAAATCATATTCATGAGTGGCATCGTCATTGTCAAATGGTTAAAACTTATGTTCCTGATCAGCTTCTGGCTTAGTGGTTCATGAAGTCCTTATTGTCATCTACCACTGAGGATGTGGGTAAAGGTGGAGTCATTACAGAAGAGCAAGCAATTGCCCGTGCCCAAAATTTGGATTTAATTTGTACATAATTTGGCACGCTCTATGACAAAATTCCACATGCACCGCGCCGAAATCAATCCATTCCATCTCCATCATCGAATAGGGACTCTCATGCCAGAGATGGTGTGATCGGTTCCTTGAGCATGCAAATGGCAAGTAGACCATCTGGTCAATCACTTGCCACAAATCAAACTATAAATGCATCTGAGGTTCCTGCTTCTGAGATTAATGTTGTGTCATATGACAAAGGTAAGAATCAAAAGAAACCAGGAAGCAAGAAAAAGGGGAAGAATAAAAAGAAAACTGAAAACCCTCCTCAAGGGAAATCATCTGATTCCTCTAATCCAGGAAAGAAACCTCATTATCCATGTCTAATATGTAACAACAATCACTTTACAAGATATTGTCCTCACCACTCAGAAGTTTCTAAGCTATTAAAAACTTCTAACGCATTCGAAGTGTTGACAGATCCGTTTCCTAACTCGGATACCAATATGGTTGCAACTGAAAATGCTTCCACATCTCAGGTATTAATGTTATCCATCGGAAAACCTAAAGATGAGATTTTGGTTCAAACACATATTAAAGATTATGGTCATCCACCATTGTCGTCAAATAATCAGGCCACTGAATAACCTGGTTCTTTGACTTCGACCACATCGGAAAATATTCCACTACCCATTACACCAGAGTTAACAATAAAGCCACCTAAGCGAGTTGTTCAGAAATCAACATTTAACCCTTGAGCTCGAGCTGCTCAAAATTATAACATAGTAGAAGCTCTTGCTCAATCTCCTTCTGCTGTGTCCACGCTTGAGGTATTACAAAACTGCCCCTCCCAGAAGCAGGCTTTACTGTCGGCAGTAGGTAGAGTAGATCTAGTGGATTCTAATCTTGTGATTCTTAATCACTTTGGATATACATCACAATTACCAGCACAATTAGCTTTTCTAATTTAGGTTAAATATCTCAACAAAAATATTCATCGAACTATCATAGATGAGGGAGCTTCTACCTGTATTATGTCAATGAGCTACTAGAAAACACTAGGATCACCTATGTTGTCAAGATCACCACCCACATTGAAGGATTTTGATGGAAGAACTTATACTTCATGTGGGATTTTGAATAATTTGCAAGTAGAACTAGGGGACAAAATGGTAACCATTGAGATTGAGGTGGTTGACAGACCCCTTGACTATAACATTTTACTTGGATGACCATGGGTTTATTCTAGTTGTTTCCATGTACTTTCGTATGATTTCTTTTCCTCATAAAGGTGGAATAACAATTATCGACCAAACCTCATTCTTTGCCTCTAGTTATCAAGTTATGGGAAGCATTCCATTTGTTAACGGACCCCCACTTTGACTTCAATCTGTTGGTCTAGGCCTTTTCAGCAATCCCTCCCTATTGGGCACTTTCACACTTCCCCCACCATCTGAAATGTGGAAGTTGCGAGAGTGGAGACATGTAATATGTTATCCTCTACTTCATATGATTTAAAGACGATCACCAATGGTATTGAAGATGAAATTTTTAATGAGGTTATGCTGCTAAGTCCCATCAAACGTGCATAGCAATCAATTTTCTTGCTTGTGCGACATTTCCAAATCCACATTCGCCAATTGTATGGGTAGATCATTCACATGAATACAACACTTCTACCGATCCTTTTGCTTGTATATATTCTACAGATGAGGAAATCATCCAATCAACGATGATAGGAGAAGAACCATGGGAATATTATCATCATCGTTCCCATCTTCCAAATTCTAGTGAAGAATATTCAAATGAGCTCATACACCCTTAAATTGTAGATTTCTTTTCTATTGGACACCTAATCCTCTATGGGTTAGTGTGGAAGCGGAATAGACTAAGGAAGTCCAAGAGACCTTGGGATGTGGAACCCAACGGTCAAACCATGTACTATAAATGTATATGTTTTGTTAATAAAAAATATACTCTCATGTTTTATCTTTCATATTATCTTGCTGCCATGTATGTGTTTAACATGGTATCAGAGTAGGCGTATTCCTGCCTTGCATAATTACTTTAAGCAATTTGTTTTATGTTCTGTATGTGTAGATCATCTTTTCCATCACTTATGAATATTTCCTTAGCTAAATTGTAGCTTCCACCTCTATCATTTCTCCAACACCATTTTTGGCTTCCCTCTACTTTGTAGCTCCCTATTCTGGCTATTTTCTGCCTTGCATACAGAGCGTTGCCCCTCTTCTCTTCTTTGACTGGCTTTTTATAATTACTTGCATATAATGCTTCGCTGCCCTGACATATAATCCTGATGCATATATAATGCGTTGCCCTGACATGATATAATCTGTTGTTTCATATAATGCACTTCCCTGACATGGTTTGCCTATTCTTCCCATATTGCAGAAACTGACATCACTAACAGCGATAGCGCATGTTTCAAATTTAGACTTGTCCTTCCTCTCTACCACTTCCTAATGGTTAATTGATCTCTTACCCTGATGAAACTCGGAGCCACGAAGAGGAAACAAGCTTCTACCAAGAATGGATGTGTTCCTTGATCTCTATGATTTTCATTTTGATTTTAGTTTATATTTGATTCCAGGAGAAAGCATCAAACTTTATTCTGCAACAATGCTCCGAGCATCTGCCATGGGAGTGGCTGAGTTGGGCCTCAATTTGGTTGCTGGCCTTCTGGTATTGATGTGCATACACATATTTCTAATCAGTAGTTTTAGGAACCCTTCTTAATAGTAGTCATAGACCCCACAAGAACTGTATCTACTGGGAAAGTTGAGATTGGTGCTTTTTGAACATAGCCTGATGGATACAAACCTCCTAATGAGCCTACCTCTGAGTATCAAACAATCCCTCTGAATAAAATTGAGGATTTTGCTGTTCACTACAAGTGGTATTATGCTCTGGATATTACATACTTCAAGTCATCCCTTGATTCTCACCTCTTGGACTTCTTATGGAATAAATATTGGGTGAATACTCTTTCATCTTCGCCACTTTTAGGGAACCAAGATTATGTCGAAGGTCAAATTTTAAATCTTGCGGAGAAGCTAGAGCAAGTAGAAAGTCAATTGGCACATTCACGTGTAAGCTCATTTCTGGCACCTCCACAAAGGAAGAAGGAGGAGGAATCACAACTTGCAAATATTAAGAAGGATAGCTCAGAAGTTACTGTTGAGCAAGTGCATGGACTGATGTCACAAGTTATCAAGGACATCTTGTTTAATTCAGTTCACCAGTCAACAAAAAACCGAAATTGCTTTTGGAGAGGGATCAGGACCTGAGCCCATGGTTGAGACCTGATGCTTGACTAAAAAGGCCTAGCTAATTGTGCAAAATCATTTGCCAATTGATGTCTTATTTTTATCTTTCATTGATTTGCTATTTTTCCATCACATCAGTCTCTTGTTCTAAATGTGTAAATCATTGCCATCATTTGCTGGGCGGTGGTAAAATACCATTAGCCAGGCAGCATCTGATATTTTTGTTCCCATAAACGTTTCTATGCTTTTGGTGGAAGACCATGGATGATGTTGGAGTGTTGATCACTGGTGAACTATTGAATGACCTTACATTAAATCATTTTTATTAAGAACATGTGTCGACTAGGAATTGAAGTTATATTTTGGTCGATATGTATTTTGAAGATCAACCATATGATAGAGGCCGTGTGTGAAATATTTGTGTTTAACAAATTGAATATATTTTCTGTATTATCTTGCAAGTGCCTCAACGTGATAGATATGATCAAATAGCTATAGATGTGAAATTCTGGAGAATTAGAAGCACCGAAGAATAGCTTCGCACTGGTGTGGAGAGCAGAGACTCGCACAAGAGAAGCTGTGTGTTGAAGCAATGAATTGGTCAATTCATCTCTGTACGTTCATACATGCATGAACATGTGGAATAATCCTTTCATTGGTGCGTAGCTCCTACAAGTGGGTCATTGTTGTGTTCATCATTCTTATTGGAATACTAGTGGTATCTTTGGCTCTCTATATATTGCATTCTGGCATATACGTTGTTAGCTCTCCATAAATTCTGTGTGATATATGAGGGCATATTGTTTTCTTTGAAGAAGTGGCAAGATCAGAGAATGTTTGTTCGTACCCTAGTCAAAGCATTTATATACGAGCATTCAAGTCCTGTGCATGACATGTTTCTATAGTTGTTGAATTTTCGATAGCCATCATTTCTACTTTGAAAGTGAAGGAGTATTTGAAGGATCCAAGCAAGTTTGTAGTTGTTGCTGCCCCAGTGTGGCATTGTATTTAAAACTCATTATAGTTTTTGTCTACATATATATGCATTGATTCCTTGATTCGACTGCTGCATAAGAGTTTGGTGGGCTGTATAAAGGCAATGATTGTTTTGACAAATAAAAGTAATCTTTTGTGGAGAAAAGTTTAGTCGGTTATAATGTTAGAACATAGTGTTGATCATGAGTAAACTCTTATTTGTATGTAATAGATTGCAATTGGTGCTTGCTGGTTGCACACTGATAATTTGTTGCACAATTATAAAGGATATTGTTGTGTACTGTGAGTGGGTATTAATTTTCTGCATTAAGTAGTAGTTGTGATTAGTTTTTAAGGTGTAATTTTGACATTAAAGAAAAAATGGCCAGAATCAAACTCTGATATTGTCTATTACTCATGATACATAAAAAATTAACAAAGTTTTTCTCACAAACATTCAGGTCTGTCTACAAAATGAACAAGAGAAAATTGATTTTTTGCAGCTTGAATCTCAGCTACAGCAAGAAGAGTTAAAACAGACGAGTCATTATGAACCTGTTTTTGTTCAAAAGATTGAATCAGACTCCCATAAAGCAGCAAGGTTACATGCAGATGCAGAAGTTTAGTTTGAACTTCCCAAGCCCATAATAAAACCTTGGGAAGAGCTTGCCCATAACAAGCACAATACTGGTCTTGGATATGACAAGGACTTGTCCTTTCATATTCTAGACTACTCCAAACCAATCCAATTTCAAAGTGCTGGATTCATTCATGATAGTTCACCTACTCCTCATGACAGTTCACCTCTAGTTGTTCGAGATTTTTCCCCTCTTCCACATCAATAGATCGTGAAATTCCAAAACTGTGACCGAGTTTGCCATTTGAAAGATCATTGTTTTGATCTTCATACATGTAAGCATTGTCATAAAACCACCCATTCTTCACACAGACGCTTCAGAAACAAATGTCCTGCAAGAACAAAGATTCATCTTGGATGGATCACTTCTTGGCAATGGGCATCAAAAACTAAGAAGATATTCCAATCACATGTTAAAACTTGTTCCAAAGTATTGAACAGTCTTGCAATTAAGTTTTCTCCATCATCTCACCTTGTATCTGACAGGCAGAGAAATGATGGTCATCTACAAGCTTCAAAGCCACATCAAGCCAGCCTGAGCCACAACTTGCCGCACCAGTTTCAGAGTTGTAGCCAGAGACAAAGATGCCCCTGAGCATGCTTTCATTTGGTAATGTCTCTTCAAAGAATCTGGGACACTTCCTCTAGCAAAATACTTCAGCTTCTTGCCAATTTCGGAAGAATTCCAGGAAAAAAATTGGGGACACTTCCTCTAGTAGTAGACTTCAGCTTCTTGCCAGTTTCAGAAGAGTTCTAGGAATTTCATTAATCATTCCAAAGTTGTTGGTCATCCTTAAACCATCACAGGTTGAGACTTCCCTTTTTAGGTTGAATTTCTCCCTTTTATTCAGGGTGAGACCTCCCTTTCATGGTTGAAGTTTTCCCTCTTTAAAACAATAGGAGCACTTCCTCTAGCAGAAGACTTCAGCTTCTTGCTAGTTTTGGAAGAGTTTTGGGAACTGCACTAAGCATTCCAGTGTTGGTGGTCATCCTTAAACCACCGCCCTTTATACCAACATTTCATAGAGCACATTCAGCCTAGTGCTGCCATGCATTTTTTGCACATTTTGTATTACAACTGTCTTCTTGGACTCATACATAACCCTTCGGATTAAGGGGGGGAATGTTGGACACCTAACCCTCTATGGGTTAGTGTGGAAGCGGAATAGACTAAGGAAGTCCAAGAGACCTTGGGATGTGGAGCCCAACGGTCAAACCATCTACTATAAATGTATATGTTTTGTTAATAAAAAAATGTACTCTCATGTTTTATCTTTCATATTATCTTACTGCCATGTATGTGTTTAAAATTTTCGAATTATGTTAGAATAGATCCAATAGATTTGAGCTTAATTTTTTTAACATATAAGAAACCATTTCTATAAACATTTCGACCAAGCCTAATGACCAAGCCTAACGTTGTAGAAAAAATTCATGTCGGCAAATCTTGTTCTCCTTTGGAACTCGATATTTACCGTGATCTGTTTCGTGAATTTAGAGATATATTTGCATGGTCTTATGAGGAGATGTCAGACATTGATTCAAGCATTGTTGAACATAAAATCAAAATGTACCCTGATGTCAACCTAGTATGATAGCGGCTTCGACCTATACATCCGAATAAGGCTGCTGCCATTAAGATAAAGAATGGAAAACTTTTGTGTGCTGGCTTCATTTACCCTATACCTCTTACCGATTGGGTACCAAACATTGTTCCCATAATGAAAAAACAAGGAACAATTCGAGTGTGTGTTGATTACTGGGATGTAATAAAGCATGTCCAAAAGAAAATAATTCTACACCCTTCATTGACCAGATTATTGATGAATGTGCCAGATGTGAAATCTTTTCGTTCATGGATGGATTTTTCGGCTACAATCAAATCAATATCCACCTAGAGGATCAGTCAAAGACTGCATTTATCTATCCCTGGGGCACATTCGCCTATAGGAAGTTACCTTTTGGTTTGAAGAATGTAGGGGCTACATTTCAGAGGGTAATGAATTATGCCTTTCATGACATTAAGAACATCATACAACCATATCTTGATGATTTTCTTGCTCATTCACGAAACCAGACTAATCACCCGCAGCATCTTAGAGCAATATTCTTATGATGCTGACACTACAAAATAAGACTCAATCCACACAAGTGTGTGTTTTGTGTTGGCCCTGGTTGATTACTTGGATTCATGGTCTTAAAAGATGGAATTTGAGTATATCCAACTAAGGTTTAGGCAATACTTGACTTGCCTCCACCTTCGAATTTATTAGAGTTATGGAAACTTCAAGGGAAGGAAAACTTTCTGAGGAGGTTCATTCAAACTATGCTGAAATGACTAAAGGTTTTACATGTCTATTGAAGAAAGAGGTACCCTTCCATTGGGATTAGGTTGCATAAGCTTCCTTTAGTGCTCTTAAAGATTCCCTGATTAGAGCATCATTAATGTACACCCCTAACTATCAACAAGACTATTACCTGTATCTCGCCGCTACAGATACAACCATTGGAATGGTTTTAGTCCAAGAAGAAGATGGAATAGAAAATCCTGTATATTATTTGAGTTGTAATCTCAATGATACAGAAAGTAAATATTCATATGTGGAAAATTTAGCCTTGGCAGTTGTTCAAGCTGTGCATAGGTTTCGTCATTATATTCTCCTACGTAAAACTACAATTATCTCCGATTGCAACCCTATGACATACATTTTGTCATGTCAATTGGTAGGGGCAAATATTTGAAGTGGATAGTTATATTGCAGGAATTTGATTTGGAATTCATTAAGTCTAATTCAAAGAAATCTCTCGTATTTGCTGAACTACTTTCCGATCTTCGCTCATCCTCCAACAATTCAACATTAGAAACATCAATCGTGGATGAGTCTCTGTTTCTCATATCGTCAAGTGATCCATGGTATGTGGATATACTGATCTATCACCAAACCCAAGAATTTTGGCTCGACGCCTCTCTCTTTCAACAACGACGTATTTGATACCAAGCCAAAAACTATCTTATCATCGGTGACACGCTTTATCGCCGTGGTATAGTACGATTCTACATAGGTGACTCACTCATGAGGAGGTTGAGAAAGCTTTAAATGAATGTCATTCAGGTGCTTGTGGTGGACATTTTTCCGGATATGAGACTGCACAGAGAATTCTCCGTGTTGGATACTTTTGGCCAACAATATTCAAAGATTGCATAATTGTCGTCAGAAGTTTTCATGCATGTCAAATATTTGATTGGAAAGCTAGACTACAACCTACACATTTTCATCCAGTAGTTACTGTTGGACCATTCACAAAATGGGGCATTGATTTCATGACATGTAACCACACCTCGACCGGGGAGCATGGGTATATTATAGTTGCTGTTGACTATTTTACCAAATGGGTCGAGGTGATGCCTACATTAAATAACAGTGGCGAAATGGATGCATTATTTTTCTTCAACCATGTGGTTGCCAAGTTTTGTGTACCATATGCCATAGTCACGGATCATGGATCGCCTTTTCGCAATCACATGATGGTTGAGTTAGCTGCCAAATTAGGATTTTCACATGATAGTTCTAGTCCATATTATCCGCAAGCTAATGGACAAGTTGAGGCTATCAACAAGGTCCTTAAGCACATGTTACAACGAATGATTGGAGTTCATAAAAGAAATTGGTATTTAATCCTCTACTCAGCTTTGTGGGCATATCGGACCTTGCTGATAAATGCTATTGGATTCACACCCTTTCAGTTGGTGTATGGTTTGGAACTAGTCTTGCTAATTCAGTGTGAAATTTTGTCACTCAAACTTGCAATTGACCTACTACCTGACACTTCTGAGGAAGAAGCATGTTTCTTGGAATTAATCCATCTGGATGAAACTCGTTTTGATGCAGTATTGGCTAACGAAGCACACAAGAAATGAGTAAAGGCACAATATGATCAAAATGTCAAGCCTTCTTAGAAGGTGACCTAGTCTTGCTTTACGATCAAGAGTCTGATAAAATTGGAGCAAGAAAATTTGAACTGCTTTGGATGGGCACTTATATTGTTAAACGTGTTTTGATGAAAGCTGCCTACGAGTTAGTATATTATGACGGAATTCCATTGTGTAAGCCCATAAATGGGTTGTATCTGAAACATTACTATGCTTAATTAAGTATGGTAAAGCTCATGTAAATATGCTTGGATTGCATGTGTGAGTGTGTTTCTTTTATGGTTTTCATTTGGTTAAGTAATCCACTTTGAATTTTTTGCAGATGTCGAACCTTTCGGAACCATTTGTTGGTTATGCCGACGGTGCTAGTCGTAGTATGCAGAACTTATCTTCTACAACATGGGCCATTTTCACTCTGAGTGGCGAGTTAATGAGTTGTAGAGGGATTTTGTATTGATCGATCGAAAAACAATATTGCTGAGTATAGCGCATTGATTGAACTTCTCTATGATGCCATTTCACTTGGTATTCGTTGAATTATCATTAGGATAGATTCATAGCTCATCGTGCTACAAGTTACTGGTGTTTATACCATTCGAAACATAGCAATTCATCGTATGTTCCTTAGAGTTCATATTTTGGAAAGGTATTTCGAGTTTATTCAATATCAATATATTTCCAGAAGTCTAAAAACATTAACTGACTCTTTAGCAAATTATGTGTTAAATAGAGATATGCAACATATGTAAAGTAAACATTTTCAATTAGCATCAATAGGATTGCATCACTCAATCATAATAAAACCTTGAAAGTAAAATTGTAAAGTTTTTTTACAAAGAGTTTGTGTCCAAGACAAAAATTGGTCATCTGACCCAAAAACTAAAATATATTCAGAATAGCATCTTAGTAAACTAGTGGTGCTCATGATAGAAAGTCATTGATTTTGTTATCATGTGTAAAAGTCTCATCCAACGACTCGGTACACCAATGGTGTGGTGCTGTAGTCGCATAGGAAGATCCTCGATCCAAACATCCAGAATGCCCAGGGTTAATCCCTCTATGTGATCTTGTAATTCATCCAGTGTCTCGACCAAATCCAAGTCTCGGAGAACCGCTCTCCCTACGGGTCTCTGTGCTGGTCCAGCTCCATCTCATAGGTCCCCCATAGGTTGAACCAGTCCAATATCTGTATGCATAAAAAAATGATTTTGTTTAGTCTTCGAATTAATCAAAAACACAAAAAATGAAAAAACTTTAAAAATCTAAAAACACTTGGTCAAACAATTTACTAATAGCACCCCACATGGCTCCATCTAGTAGTGGTAAATCTGGATCACCACGGAAATCCATACCTGAATATGGATATTCTACGAAAGTCATCTCCTGTCAATTGAACCATTCAAATAATGTAGGGGTAAATACAATTAAAGAATGGGCACCATGCCTAGCCATAAGATCTATCCACCTCTGAATCCGTGGGTCTCTTGGTCTAGATACACCCGGTGAAATGAGTTGTGGCTGCAAGAGAGGTATTCTCTCCAAGTCAAAAGAAATCATGATTGATCCATATCCAAAATTCTTGATATTTCCTCTTTCTACCTTGGTCAGTTGCTCTTTCAAAGATGAAAAGACAACCCCGCACCAGTTGAACACTTTTGGCTCTAAGCATTCTAAATCATACTGCATGTATGATTTGTTGGTCAAATGAAGCGTAGAACTGCAAGCCAATCTAGCATGGTAAAAAGGATCGTCCTTAGTGGTAAATCACTAACATCCTTGATAAGTATTCTTCTATCTCTACTAGGCTGGGCACCCAGCCTATAGAACTGTCACACATAATCTTTCACTACTCTACCCCCGTTGGCAAGACCTGTTAGTCAAATGAGGGCACCCCACCTCGACAGTCTAGTTAGGATGTATATATCATCGATGGTAAAAGGGAACTCTTTTTCTTGAATGTGAAAAGACTAATCAGTAGGATCCCATGATTGAATAAGAAACCATAGAAGATCCATCTACTGCTGCATGTTGGATTACTGAAAATACTTGAGTAATCCATAATTTCTTAGGGCCTCAACTATTCCCTGATTACTCAAGGCTATGATATATTCTTCTTCATGCTCTCATTCTCTCCATATGATTACCATTTCAATTCCTGAATTGGAAAAAGAAACCCTAGGACCTCAAAACCCTAAAATTTTCTTGACTAAAACAAGAGAAAGGAAATAAAAGAGAACAAATTTAGTTCCTACCTGATCCAAACAACACAAAGAATGATCCTCTCAATCCTTCGCAATCAGCTTGTGAACTTCGGGAAGAAACAACTCCAGAGATCAGAAGGTAAAATGAAATGGTGAGAATGAATGGTAAGAACCAGTTTTTATGTTTATCTCTTGCACATTAATCGAGTAAAAATCCATGAACATGTATTGTTTAATCTTTTAATGGAATATTGAGTAGGATTAACAATTGGCACGTAGTTATGGCATGCTTATGTGTAAATTGAACATCTTTGACCACAAAGCAAACTTTTATCACTTTTTCAAGCTTTGTTAAAAATGAAAAGGGAACCCCCTTGGGGTCCTCTTTAAGCTCTTTCAGACTCTCTAAACATGAAAAGATTGTTGGCCACTTGTTGTTTCTAGCTCGTTAATGTATCAAAATCGATATCTACTTAGTATAGTTTTACCCCTTCTTCGGGCTGAGATAGATTAACTACAAAAAAGGTACTCATTGGTCAAACATGATCAATAGGTTCTCTCTTGTATTGTTTTATGCCTTTTCGGACTTGAGAGACAAATGTATGAAAAATAACTTGTGGAGATCCCTTTAGTTCCTTTTCAGACTCTCTAAATGTGAAAAGGACCGAGTTATCTTTGTCGTTAAACTCAATAAAAGCATTAAATAACGACAAACTTGTCCATCTAGACAGGACCAAGTTTCACCTTCGATAGGCTTGTTAAAACATCAAATAGTGATGGATTCACCCGAAGGGTGGAATTATACAACAAGCATATGTTATCCTCCTCAAGCTTGATTAAAAAAAAAGAGGTACTGGTTAGAAATGACTAGGGAAAATGGGAAAAAGCCGAGAATACTTAATGGTAGCAGGTTGCTCTTGAACATGACACTTTCACCTCATTACTGTGACTATGCGGGTTGGGTTAGTCAGCTTGATGGTTATCATACCATTGGTCTATCATACCATCCATCACTTTGTTTTGGGTCAATGCTACCAATTCATTTTAGTGTCGCCGATATGTTCAAGAGAATTCATTCAGTTCAAAACATCATCCTTTACAATACAATAAACCTTCACTTTCATGCCCGCCATTCCTGAACCTTGTGTCGTCAATGTTTCATCTCCAAAATCATTTACCTAATTTCATGTCATTGATGTGGGATACATCAAGGCCCTCCTGTGATAAGATGCTTCTTGTCGACATCAATACATCATCCAAGAAGTTGACTTAGAAACACCCCTTCAATACCTTGAGGCTTGCATACATCAATGGCAGGTTTCTCGCTTCTGACGATAGGTTAACATCACCGGCCTTCGACCGAAAGACTTCTTATGGTGTTCGACATCAAATCATTTATTCACACCTTGGGAAATGTACTGTAGTACCTTGAGGGTCATTATCATTACTGGTGATTGCTCTCGCATTTGTTAACAACTTACATGATTGGCTGGTAATCAGACGATGTCTCTCCATGTTTGACTTCAAATCATCTATTCACATGGTTAGACTTGTACTTGAGTGAAAGATTGGACAAGATTGAAGACCCCGGATCTATTTTCATCCATTGCGTTGTGATATATTTTTTTAGGAGTACTATATCAAATGTACAATGGCCTTACATTCATGGTCAACCATTCATGGGTCTACATCTATAGACAACTATATTTGTACATGTAATGAAAGTTTATAAGTTGAGCATGGTATGTATTCCCTCAGTTAATTTGTCAGAAAAAATCAAATTATCATGATATATGAATTGTAACTGATGCAGGTCTCCTTCCGTTTTGAAACCTTCTCTCCAAGTGGTAAATCATCTCACTCGACATGTTTATTTTCGACTTCATGCTTTAGGGGGAAACTATTAAAGGTCAATTTGGGTACATCAACCCCAGCTTCCAAATCTGTATATTAGGGTCCATCAATCCCTAATTCAGTTGTTTTCATTCCCTAATGAAGTTAACCTACATCATGCTTGCCTCCCAAGAATTTCCATGTCACCATTCATCCAAAAAATGCCCCTAAGGAGATCAGTGCAGTTGGCCCTTTATCAAGCTGCCTTGCAATGCAGGAATTGCACTATCTGGGTGCACTATAGTGAAGTTGGCCTTTATTTCACCTATACTGAGCGAGATTCATCAAATTTTTGAAATGAATCCATTGGATCCCTCATCTAATGGATGCTTCTGCAAGTTTCCAGATGGATTGAGCTCGCTTTTGGATGAGGAAGAGGATGAATGAACTTTAATCCATTATCCCTTCATCCATGGAACCACTTCCCAATTTTGGCAGATCATTCACGAAGGCCATTAATGGCTTAACCTCCTCCATTCAGCTATAAATTGACCAGGCATTCAAAGGCTAGTCTAGGTTTTAATTTATTGAGCTAAGGAAATGTTGTTTGAATGAGATTAAGTAAGAGTATTGTAATGATGTCGAATTGTTGCTTCATGAGGAGAGAAGGTTTTGAAGCTGGAAGGATGACATTGAATCAAGCATGAATCTTCACGGGTTGTAATCTTTCCTTATATTAATAAAGAATTCTAAGATTTTCCCATTCATGTGTTTATATGATGTATATCATATTCTGTATTCTATGATATGTTTAGTTAACAGATCGTTATTGTATGCTTTGATGGGTTTCTGTCTCGGCTTGTGTGCAAATACTTTCCAATTGAGTTAAGTATTGAAAGGAGTGATGGAATCGGTCAAAGGAGAGAGGGATCAAGCGAAAGTTACAGGTTGGTTCCTTTCCTTCCTTATCTTATCTTTTAATTATAGGAAAAGCAGTGAATTACTTTGTCTGTTGTTTCTAGACTAGCTACTAGGTCTAGAGGCTTAGGCGTTTGAGGAAACACTAAATTTTTCCAAAACATATACGTTTCTTCATTACATTCTTGTATGTTAGGTTGCATTCTCGTATTTTTGATTGCATGCATCAGTCTTGTAGGTTGATTACAAGAATTGATCACTTATGCTCGACTACATGCATCCATACGTACGTGTAGTTGATTAGGCATTACTTATGCATGTTGATAGTTGCATGTGGAAATATTTGTAGTGGAGTAATGGTTGTTTTCATGCATGAGTTCATGGTTTGTGAAGTTGATATGGTCATGCATTGATGACTAGACTCTAGCTAGAATTATGTGAATATGGTTTGGTACTCGTGTTATATGTCTATATGTAGTTGTCATGCATGTATGGTCTTGGTTATAGTTATGCATGAATAGTAGGTCAAACATTCCTTCTGAACCCATGGTATGCAATTTAGGTCATTAGGGTGATACTGGTATGTTATGATGCTAATGTGTTGGCCGAGATAGAGCAAGAGGTGTAAATCATCATAATGAGGTTGCAACATCGGACTTTGGGGTAAGAGCATATCGTCATTCAGGTATTGTATGTTTGGTGCGAATGTATGTAAGTCAAGGATTTTTATATGGATTTATTTTATTTACATTCGGCTTATGTACATTTCTTTTGATTTTATGGTTGCATACATGATAGATTCTAGTTGATTGGTGTAGTTATATGCACATGTGTCAGATAGTCATGCATGATAGTAACATGTGGTTGTATGCATTTCTTTTGTTATTTATATTAGATAACTTGATGATTATGTTATACATTGTTAATGAGTATGTTAAAGTATAGTTAGCTTGATGATTAGGTTATATGTTGTTGATGAGCATGATATATCTATTATTGTTGTTATATGCTAGTAACTTGATGATTAGGGTTCTTACATTAAGATATTCATGTTATATGTATCATGCTAAATTGGATTGGCCTATGCATATGGTTATGGTTTTGATGTTCAGGTATCAACCGACATATTTGGGATTTGGTGTTGTACTAATCTAGACCGATCGTACATATGTGATTGCTATGCATAATTGATAATTGTTTATGAGTTAGGATGCGAACATGTTAATTAGTGATTGTTATGGATAGAATGATATTATTTATGTTTAAGATGATGTGTTAAGAAGTTATATCATGCTAACTAGCTTTATTGTGCAAACAAGATAGCTTCCCATGAGATATAATAAGGTACAAGTTTGCTTATGTCGTATATTTGGTGCTTGACTATTTGAATATTTCATCTAGCTAGTTTATTTAACATGGTATGGTGTAAGTTGGTTGAATGTTTGATGAATTGCATAATTGAGTATTTGTTCAAATGATTTTGTTTTGAGATGATTATACTAATACATATATGTTGAGACAGTTGATATGTACTTGAATGTAGTTGACAATTGTAGCATTATGTCTAATGACTATGGGTTGACTGTGGATTATGACATGATTGTTGGTCTTGGTAAATGTTGATTTCAAATTATTAGATAGGATTGTTTTGATATTTAGAAAGTGAGACTCACATGCGAGAGCAAGTTGTATGGAAACATGCTTGTTATTAGCGTGACAAGGTAATAGTTGATGTGGTTATATAACTAACAATTGCCTGATGTGATAGCATATAATAAGACTCAATTACAGTAAAATAAATGGTAAAGGAAAGGAATTGGGAAAGAATTCCTTTGGATATGTTTGGAAACCCTAAATCCAAATGAATGAGTAATTTGCACATAGGAAGTCTTCTTAACCTTGATCTATCTGAAATTAGGAGGATATATGTTATATTCATGAACATGAGCTTGATAGGTATATTAGCTAGTCTCTAGTTATAGGTGGATTTGTCAAGGGAATTGGAGTCCCTTGAGAGATGGCATGGACATGTTCAGCTACAAGGAAATGTGGCTGACACAATAAGACAAGGTATCTAATGTATTGTTATATTAATTTATGCACTGACAGTTATGTGTTTATGGAGGTACGATGCAAGGTATTGCATGGAAAGAGATGTTACAATGAAATATTGAAGAAGGGTCAAGTTAAGCATTCCTTGGGAACCATGGGAAGTGAGTCATGGTGTTTGTTGTTAGTCTTTTGATTTTGGTATTTTGTGATTTTTGCACTTGATTTGCGATTTTGCGCATCTGGTGCATATCTATGCCACTTTGTTGCGGTGTCGTGTTGTTATTAGTTTTCATGGTTTTGCTTCTTGTTTGTTTCTTGGCATTTCCTTTTATGTTTTGAGTTTTGAGAATTGGTTGGGAAAGGAGGAAGTTAATGGAGCTCTGGGAGAGTTGTGTGGTGCCCAACAGATGAGGTAAGACCTGGATGAATCTTGGTGCATGAGTAAGTGCAATGGAAGGTAAGACTATGACAATTGGTTGGACTAGTTGGGTCCATTGTGGTAAATGGACGGTGGCAGTACATACACGAAAAAGATAATGAGAAAATGTAAAGTAGATGGAGAAAAGGTGTCAAATGGTTTGACTATGTTGGGAACTATGGTTCTCAATGTTGTGTATGTTGTGCACAAATAAGGAAGTTCTCTTAAACTTGATCTTATGTTATATGATAATTATTTTATGATCATGATTACACTGATGTTTATATATGTATACATGTATGTGTGTATGGTGTTGTCTGATAGCATGATAATTTTTTTATGCTAATGGTTATATATGTATGCATGTATGTATCTATGTCGTTGTTTGTCAGGGTTTTTAGGGATCATTCTTATGGAGGAATGATTTAATATGTAGGTGAATGACATGAAGAGATTCCTGGTTCATGAGGAATCAAGTGGAAGAGTAATATGAAAAATATACAAGGTAGGTATGATGTGGTTATCAATTGATATTTTATACTTGTATTATGCCTATGTTTATGTTATGATAGGTAATGTGGAAGGATACATAAAAGAAAGGAAAGCAATGTGGTATGCAATATGTTGGGACAACAATAGATAAGACACTAGGAGAAAGGTTTCTTAGTAGAGACATTGTGCTTTTTGGATGTGAGGTGCTATTGTTGTGTACATGTTGCATATATGATGTTGTGCATATGAGGTGTTATGTATACATAGCATGTGTACATGTTGTTTATGTAATGTTATGTACAGGGTGGTACATATAGTGTTGTGCGAATATTTCATATGCAGTGCTAGGTATAGATGGTGCTATGTACATGTTGGATATGCAATGCTATGTATATATGGTGTTCTCTACATGTTTTTCATATGGTTCTATGTACATATGGTCTTGGGTGCATGATTGTACAAGTGGTGATGTAAACATGTGGTTCTATGTGCGTGTTGTACACCTGGTGTTGTGTACATGTCATACATGTGATGCATGTACATCTGGTGTCGTGTACATGTTGTGGTGTGGTACTATGTACATGTGGTATTGTCTACATATTATATAGTGGTGCAGTTTACATGTCGCATTGCACTAGTGGTGCCATGTATATGTGATGTTGTGCACATGTTGTGAAGGTGGTTGTAGTGTATAGGTAGTATTATGTACATGTGGTAAAAATGGTACTGGTGTAGATGCATGTATTATATGGTGTTGTATGATGTGTGTAGTTGTATGTGTGATGCACACTATGTGTATGTGCACATGGTTGAGGAGAAGGAACTGGGTGTTTTTCTGGTGTGGCAACCAATCCAAAGTGTGTATAGAATAAAGACAAAGATAGAAGCTAAAGATTGATGAAAGGATAAGTATCAACATTTTATTTCAGTTTTATTATGCATGTGATTTATGACTATGGTATATGATGATTATATATGATATATGATTATGTTTTATGATGGTTACATATGATTTATGATTTTAATATATGATGGTTGTGTTTTGAGATAACCAATGTGATATGTTTATACATGATGTTTTGATCAAACAGTTAGTTTGACTTGTTGTGACATGAAGCAAACAGAATTGCAAGTGTACCTTATTGATGAGCTACTAATGAGGTATGATTTGAGGTTATTTCAATTTATTTGAATCTAATGGAAATTATGTGCTTAGAACAGGAATGCATGAACATGCCCAATTGGGTGCTTGAAGTCGACTACAAGAATTGGAAGAAGAAGAAAAAGGAATTGGAACATGCAACGATATGTTGGTAGTGTACTTTAGGAGCAGGGCCATTGTGGGACACTGGTACTCGATAGTGGTCATTGATTTCCATGAGAATGCTATGACCAATATGATAGTTTTGATGTAGGTATATGTCTTGGTTGTCGATATTCTAATCCTAGGAAGCCTTTCCAAGGGATAGATCACCTAGGATGGGGGATTCCGGGGAACTTGGAAGTTGAGTGACTACAAAGAAGGGGGTGACCATATTTCCCGAGGGACTATATAGTAGAGAAGGGAAGGTCCAGATATATTTGTTTTGGTCATGAGAATTGTCAAATGGAATAATATTCACATTGGGAGTGCGCCTAGGAACAATGATTCAGTAACTGTTCACTAAGAGGTCAAGTGGTGTAGGATTATAGCACTAGACATTGGATGCAGCTTTGACTATGGCAGTCGCTTTTGGACTTCCTGGGAAGGAGGTGAGTCATGATACTACTTTAGGGGTGGAGGTGTAATCCTCTGGATTATGTTGTTAATTGATATAGACATCATATCCTTTTATTTTCTGGTTTAGAAAATGTACATATGTATATACGTGGTTATTGCAAATAACGTAATGAGCTATCTTATAAAGCTCCAGTATGCGGTATGTTCTCATGTTCTCATGATGTTTTGCTTTGGAGTAGGTCATTCATTATAAATATTGCAACAAGCTATGTTATAAAACTCCACATGAAATATGT
Source organism: Pinus taeda (assembly GCA_000404065.3). Taxonomy (NCBI): domain Eukaryota; kingdom Viridiplantae; phylum Streptophyta; class Pinopsida; order Pinales; family Pinaceae; genus Pinus; species Pinus taeda. Next base: position 546,010 of record APFE031663125.1, on the reverse strand, counting down.
CTTCTTTTCAATGGTCTTGCTGAGGTCTTGGTGTGGTTTAACACCCATGACGGTGTTTCCCAAGGGGGAGAGTTTTGTAACATCCCAGGTGAAAAGTTCATGTAATAAAAGTTAATAAAGGAAAAATAAGACCATGGTTAAGGGACACTTATTCCAAGCTAAATGTTGGGTAAAGATATCCTAGTGGGCATCCCTATATGTTTGTTTTGGCTAAGGAAAATTGGGAAAGGCTAAGGCAAAGACATTAAAAGGAAAAAAGGGATTTTTGGTACATTTATTTTTGAAAATAAAGGGAAATAGGATAAAAGGAAGGTAAAATGTCACAGGTTGCATGTGAGGAGGAAATTGAAGGAAAATAATGGAAAATGAAGAAATTAGAGGCCTTGTTCATAAAAAGGCTTCTGAGGATTAGTTGGCAAGCATAGTCAATGATAAGATCTTAATCTATTCAAATTTGGACCTCTCTCATTACTATCTCTTTCTCATTTGCAGTCACTTAGATTTTTCCTGTAGCACTCTATCTTTGGATCACAGAAGGAAAAGCAAGCAAAGGGAAAGGAAGGAAAGAAAGGATAAAGGAAGAAGAGAAGGATCAGACAACTTTAGTAGGAATACTTGCAGGTAACATATTACATGCATGATTTCCTAGCTAGTTTGGACATGCATGGATTTGCATGTTGGTATATGGTTCTCTTGCTTTCGGTGACATGGTTTTTCTAGGTTATGACAATGGTTTTCAACCTAGCCTTTCCTTCTTCCAGATGCCATGGTGTTGGGATGTTTAGTTTAGTTTTGAGCTTTGGTTTGCCAAATGGATTTTTAGAATCTGGGGCATAGGTGGTCTCAAGGTTCATTCCCAAAGGCCTAGGAATCCCTTGGTTGGTTTTGGTGGGATACATGGTAAATACTGAGGGATAAGTCTCAATTTAGTGCTTAGTGATCTAGGTTTGGATAGTGGTAAAGCCTAAGAGACTGGTCTCGATTTAGGGCCTAGTGATTTGGGATTGGATTGCAGTAAATCCTGAGAGACGAGGAGACAAAAAATTCCTGAAGTCTAGTGATGGTTTCCTAATGGCATTCCAAGTTTGGTTTAGTTGTGATAAAAGCATCAATTTTGGTGTGATCACATTTTGGTGAGGGTGGGGGTGGTTTAACCTCTAGATTCCCTTGGTTGTTCTTGGATTGGTAGTTCTATGAGATCCCACATTCATGCTTGGAATATGGCACGGGGGTGACTGGATCAAAGAGAGATTTCGTTCAACCATGTCTATGGTCAGGAGTTATGTGGAAGTCCCAAACCTAGTCAAATATGCCTATGATTAATAAAATCGAAATTATCTTAATTTTTACTTGTTTACATGTGGATTTAATGGTTGTCATATCTCTGATATTTATATGGTTTAATGATGGTTATAAGCATGGTTATATGACTGGTTTATGTCATGGTTATTTAATTTATTTACGTGTAATTTTAAATGGATGAATGAAAGACCTAATTTATTATATAGTAGTCCAATGGAGAAGGAGGTGATCCTTCTATTTATGTTTCATAAGCTCTTTTAGTCATTTATGCTTTGTCTTGTATCCTAAACCTGCAAGTTGCATTGATGCCAAGTGTTTGTCAGAATGTTAGTCCTGGTTGGGGATGCTTATGCCTAATCCTGAGGTTGATTTTGAGTATTCAATATTGTTATCATGTCTTTGAATGATTCTGAAGGTTGCAGCAAGTTTTGGCTAGAGGCGGTGATTCTAGGCTAGAAAAGTGGCTCAAATCTGGGGGTCATTGGCACAGCTCTGCTAAGAAAAGTCCACCGTCACTATCATAGAGGCCTATAAGAGTGAATTTGATTTTCTTGTCACTGTATTTCCTATAGCATAAGAGAAATTGTGGTTTACGAGGCTTAAAGTATCATTGGGACTCAGGGACATGATGTTTTAGCGGCTGACATGTCTCCTGGGGGTGTAATTGCTGATGTGGATGGGTTTTCTTGATGAGTTTCATCGATTCCATTTCCTTAAGGTAACCAAGGAGATTGAATCCCTTATATTAAATTCTCTCATCACATGTTTTCCCGATTGGTTCGATGCTTGGGTAGACCTAGGAGGAGGGGGTGTTACAACCTTTTCTATGTACTCACTCTGAGATAATGTTAATTTGTGCTTTTTCCTATATTTACTTATTCTCATACCAAGGATTTGTTTTGCAACACCCAAATACTTCATTGCAAATGAATTTTCCAACTTTTCTTTGAGCACATTTATTTCTTGCATGTTAGACCCTGCAACAAGCATGTCATCTACATACAATAGAAATATAATATAGTTGCCAATTTTTTTCTTAGGATAAACACGGTGATTCGAATGACCTCTAGTATAATCTTATTTAGATATACACCTATCAAATTTTAGATACTATTGCCTTGGAGCTTTTTTTACGCCATACAATCTCTTCCTCAATTTGCATAGTAATGTATCCCTCCCTTTAACCTCAGAACCTTATGGTTGTTGCATATATATTTATTCCTTTAAATCCCCATGGAGAAAGGTTGTCTTTACATTTAACTGCTTAAGATGCAAATATTCTGCTGCCACTACACTTAAAATAGTCTTGATTGAAGTCATTTTAACAAAAAGATATTTTTTAATCAAATTTTGTACCTTTCTTTTGTGCAAACTCTTTCACCACAAGTTTATCCTTATATCTTTATTTATCTCTGTCTTCTTCCTTCAAATTGTAAACCCATTTATTATGTAATGTTTCTTTACCTACAAGAAACTTGACAAAGTCCCAAGTTTGGTTATGCATCAAGGAGTCCATCTCTTCTTCCATGGCTTGCTCCCACTTCTTCCTAGTTGCTACTTGCATTGATTCTTCATATATTTTGGGTTCACCAAAATCAGTCAACAACACATTAGGTGGTCTGCTTATCCTAGTAGATTTTTTAACACCACTTTCCTGTGTTTGAGGTGCCTGTTGTTGTTGTGGTTGTTGATCATTATGATTTTCGTGCACCTTTACTTTTTCTATGATCTCATCAAGAACTGCATATTCTTTACCTTCTTTTCCTATTTCCTTCCCTACATATGATCCTTATACAAGAGTTTTTCATTCAATATGACATCTTTTCTACTAATGATTTTGTGATTTTCATAATCATATAAGAAATAACCAAAATCATTTACACCATATCTAATAAAGGTACATTTGTTTGATTTAATATAATATCAATATTTCTACATAGAACTATAAGTATATTATTTTACCTATTAATATGAAAAGATGTTAATGTGAGATTTATTGTTTTAAATCTTCACTCAAAATTTTCAAAAAACATTATCCACATTTTTTTGGTCTCATTGTGATAAGCCATAAAAACAGATATTGTATTTTGATAAACAAAAACAATCATCAAAATGTCACTTTACAAAACTAACATCTCAAGAAAAAAAAAATAGGCACTATATTTTGATTAAAAAAACCCTATGAAAATGCTACTTTACAAAACTAACATCTCAATGCGGTTGTGCAAAAAAAATTATATCAAAATGCTTTGAAACAAATATAGGGATAATGTGATGAAAAACACCAATCTAATGTAGTGACAAACAAACAACATCATAGTTGTCATAGAAAATAAGTAAATAAATAGACATTTCCTTTTGATGAACATTACACATAGTCATAATGTCACATTACATAACTAAAATCACAATATCATTGTGGAAATAAAATGACATGAACATGCAGTGAAACAAGAAATTCCATGTCACATTTTACTTAAGAAATATCTTTGTTACTACGTGACATTACAAAACTAACAACATATTGTGTTTGTGTAAGAAAAATTATGAAGGAAAAACTAGCACCACATTGTGACAAATAAATTAACGTGATAAACAAGACAAAATCATACTGTAAAAAACATGTTTTGACATCATAGTCGTAGAGAAATTCATCCAATGTCATAATGAAACACTATGTTGGAATTTATCCAGCATCACAACATGACAAATATTAGTGCAATGTGACATTAGAAAAGTAACAAATAATTTATTCAAAAATGTGACATTGCTGCAATTTGTCCAATTTTGCAATGGAACAAGTATTGTTGCAATGTGACATTACAAAATTAACAACCTGATGTGGTTGTGTAAAAGAATTTTTGTGAAATTACTATGAAAATAATTGTTTCAACATTGTGATGAAAAAGTGACAGATGAACTAATGTGACAATCAAACAAATGTCACATTGTAACAAACATATATGTTTTGATGTGAGCATGGTATAGAAATATATCCAACATCACAATGTGATAAGTGTCATTGCAATGTTCCATTCTGTTGCAATTTAGCCACGTCTCAATGTGACAAATGTTGTCACAATGTGCCATTATGTCGCAATTTATCTAATGTCATAATGTGAAAAACATTGCTACATTACATTGGATATATTGCAATGTGACAAACATTGTTGCAATGTGCCATTACATTCCAATTTATCCAACGTCACAATGTGACAAACATTGGTACATTACATTAGATAGCTCACGATGTGACAAACATTGTCATAATGTGCCATTACATTGCAATTTAGCCAATGTCGCAATGCGACAAACATTGTTCTAATGTGAGATTACATTGCAATATATCTAGCATCGCAATGTGACATTACAAAAATAAGGAACAATTTATCCAATAATGTGGCATTGACAATGCTATAATGGGACAAACATTATTGCACTGTGACATTACAAATATAACAGCATAATATGGTTGTTATTTTTATATTTTTTATGAAATTACTATGAAAATAAAAGCTTGGACATTATGATGAAAAAAGTTAGCATCACCTAGCCAACAAAGGTACCCAGAGATTTGGATGGAGACAAGTGGGAAAATAAGCGAGCGACAAGGGATCGAGGTTCAGCGGGAGTTTTAATCCATGGAGGGATGTAGAGGAAGGGAATCATCTCCCTCCTATAAGGAGATCGTGGCCAACAAGGGCAAGAAGCCCCCAGAAAAAAGTCAGAAAGTTCACAGGAGAGGGAAAGAATAACACAGAAGAGGAGGAAGAAGTGGCTAAAATAAAAGAGAATAGTAGCAATAAAGACAAGGAGGAAGATGAAAAAAAACAAAAAACAAATGAGAAAAAGCAAAAGGGACCTTTTAAACCCAAAGTTGAAGTTACACCCAGAGTTGTTTTAAATGATCCTGCTCTGCAAGTGCACAGGGAGCACATGCAAACCTATGTAATCATCTGCAAATTCATGGGACTATGGCCCACAAAAAAATATTTACGAATATGGATCAAACACCACTGGAAACCTAAAGGGAGCATTGATCTACACCTTGGGTCAAAGGGTTTCTTTACTGTGGTGTTCACAAGTATTGAGGATAAAGACATAGTGTTTGAATGAAGGCCCCACTTTTACGCAACAACAGGCCTCTATATAATGCCTTGGAAGATGGACTTTGTCCCAGAACGAGAAACATTCCTATCAGTCCCAGTATGGGTAAGACTCTATTCTCTACCTCTTCATTATTGGCAACCTGAATCATTAGCTACCATAGGCAAAAAAATAGGTAGGTCTGTCAAAGCTTCAGAAGCTACTAGAAGGGGAAGACACACTTCCTTTGCTAGGATATGTATTGAGATGAATCTATCAGGAGCTCTTCCAGATTAGGTGATATTGGAAGTTTTTTATGAAGAATGGGTTCAAACGGTGGACTATGAGCATATTCCGTTTAGATGTCATAGATGCCATGAACATGGGCATCTTCTCAGAGACTGCCCTCTAGGCAAAACAGAGAATAAAAGCAAACATAATACAATGAAATATCCGGACAGCTTTGACAAGGTAGTTCATAAAGGAAAGAGCGGAAAAATAGGGAAAAGAATACAACAAAATGAAGGACAACAGGTTAGGCGGAACCAGTTCCAAGTTCTGGAAGAGGATGAAGAAAAAACCACAGAAAATCAAGCAAATAAAGGTAGTACAGGAGAGAAGGAAAAAGAAGGAAACCGTGATCAAACACAGGAAAATGACAAGCAGATAGAGAAAATATTGAGTGACACAGAACCAGAGATGGACTAGGAAATGACCCAGAGTGAAATGGCACTGGAGGAAATTGAACTACATGAGATACTGGAAAGAGAACACCTAGATCTGGAAGGATTCTTAATTCAAGGTACTTATGGTGGGGTAGATTCGTTACCTCAGGAGGAGCTCAATAGAATAAAACAATTATATTTATGGAAAACTCAAGAAAAGAGTATGGAGGGAGCCAAAAATAGGAGTAGGCAGAGTAGCAAAGGAGTGAAAATGATAAAATCTACTCTAGGTTTAGCACCTAAAAACCCAAGAAAAAAGAGAGGCAGCAAAAAGTAGAATGAGCTATTTATGGAGTGTGGAAAGCTCATGATAGACTCAGGTAAGATGAAAGATCTGACCAGCTTCACAAATATTTAATAATGAATTCCATTTCTTGGAATATTAGAGGACTAGGAAGTAAAAGAAAACAGAGATTTCTTAGCAATAGAATGAAACAGGCTGCTCCGGATATAATTTTTATCCAGGAAATGAAATGTTCCATTCAAACTTTAAGGAAAATTCATAGCAAATGGCTCAGTAAGTTTGAATATTTAGAAGTTAAAGCAAATAATATAGCAGGAGGTATTCTCACTATATGGAACCCTCAAAAAATTTACATAATTGATGCAGAGGCTGTTAGGAATTATTTATTAGTAGTGATTCAGCCTGTAGGGGATAGGAGTACTTATTTAGTCACAAATGTGTATGGCCCTCAAAGGATAGAGGAGAAACTCAGGCTGACATATTCCCTTAGGTATCTCAGGGAGAGACAGGCAGAAATACCCTGGATCTTGGGAGGAGATTTCAATATGATAAAATCTCTTTCTGAAAAAAAGGTCGAACCAAAGCACTAAGTAAATATTCTTTAGCATTTCAAATCTTTATAGACAATATGAAATTAGTGGATGTGGAAACGAATAATGGCCTCTTCACTTGGAATAACAAAAGAGGAGGGGAGTCTCAGGTAGCATCCAAGTTGGACAGGTTCATTATCTCTAAGGATCTAATGCTATTAGGTAAGGAAATATTAGCAAGTGTTATTCCCATTAGACACTCAGATCAATGGCCAATTCAAATGGAGATCCAGGGTATAGGTACCCCCCGGAACAAACCTTTCAGATTTGAGAATATTTGGCTTTCACACCCAGATTTCATTAGTAATATTGGAAAATGGTGGGTAGAAGATCTTTAGGTCTAGGGAACTAGAATGTTCATGCTTCATAAAAGATTAAAGCACATAAAAATGAGGCTCAAAGAATGGAATAAGAAAGATTTTGGCAATATTTTTGTGGAAACGAAATCAACTGAAAACAAAATGCAGAAACTCAACCAAGCTATGATCACAAAAGGGTTTGATAAAGACAAAAATAGTCTAGTGGAGAAACATCATCAAGAATGGGAAAAATTGTGTAAACAAGAGGAGATATTCTGGAGACAAAAATCTAGAGTTCAATGGCTAAAATAAGGAGAGCGTAACACAATATTTTTCCACAGAGTCACCATGGCGAATAGATCACACAACAGAATTTCCTTAATAAGAAAGGAGGATGGACAGCTGCTACAATCCCATGAAGATATAGAAGAAGTGTTAGTTCAACACTTCTGAGAAATAGCCCAGGAAAGTAATCCAGAAAGGGAACATCACATCAAGGACTTAATAAAGCATATACCTAAGCTAGTGTCTAGAGAGGACAACTACAACCTCAACATACCAGTTATTGAAGAAGAGGTCAATGAAAGTCTAAAAGACATGCAGAATGGAAAAGCATCTGGTCCCAATGGCTTTAATGTAGATTTCTTTAAAGCGTGCTGGAATATTGTAAAAGAAGATATTTTGAATGTTGTGGAAGACTCCAAGATTAACAGAACCATCTTGAGAGCTCTTAACAACTCCTTCATTCCCCTGATCCCTAAATAAGAAAATGCTCAAACTCCAGATAGATACAGACCAACAGCTCTTTGCAATGTGGTTTACAAGATAATATCCAAGGTTATGGCCAACAGACTTAAAACTCTGCTTCTTTCTCTGATTTCAGGGAAACAATTAGAATATGTTGAAGGCAGACAAATTCTAGACAACATTATTCAAGCTCATGAGGTGGTCCACTCATTAAAAAACACAAGAAGAGCTGGTATGATTATGCAATTGGATATAGCAAAATCATATGACAAAGTGAACTGGACCTATATCAGGAAAGTGCTAATGGCGTTTGGTTTTTATCACAACTGGGTGAGATGGGTCATGGCCTTGGTTACCTCTTCCAGCTTTTCAATATTAGTTAATGGCTCTCCTTCTGAGATTTTTCTTCCCTCAAGAGGACTGAGGCAGGGGGATCTGCTTTCCCCTTTCCTATTCATACTCATGATGGAAGGTATTGGCCGGTCTATCAAGCATGCCAGAATTATGGGCAGAATTCAAGGTCTTCCTCTAAACGAGAATGGTCAGGCTTTGACACATCAACAATTTGTGTATGATACTATGTTACAATGTATCCCCATAGTCAAGGAGGCTCAGGTGTACAAACAAATTCTGAGTGATTTTGCCATGGCTTGAGGTATGGAAGTTAACCTCTCCAAATCAATTTTTTTCTTTAATACTCATATTGCAATTCAGAGAAATATCTCAAGAATTCTAGGCTTTTAGAGGGATTCCCTCCCTTCAAAGTATTTAGGAGTTCCTCTCACGGTGAAACCATTGTAAAAGAGCATTTGGGAACCGCTGATTAACAAAATGCAGGATAAAGTCAGTAATTGGACGATTAGATCCTTAAATCTAGGAGGTTGATTCGCGCTGACAAAGGCGGTGCTCCAATCAATTCCAATTTTCATGCTATCAACACTACCGGCGCCTAAAGGTGTTTTGCAGCAATTCAAAAACATTCAAAGAGATTTTCTCTGGGGCGGGGAGGAAGCTATAAAGAAGTGGACCTTGGTCTCTTGGGAAAATATCTATAAACCCAAGAATTATGGGGGCCTTGGCTTAGATGACCATGAGATCCTAAGTAAGGTTCTAGGGGCCAACCTTTGGTGGAGGTGGGTTAAAAATCCCAAGGTCCAATGGGCAAGCATATGGAAAGAAAAATATGCTAGCTCCTGGAATCAGACTGAACTCATAAGGATGTCTGGTAACATAAAAGGCTCTACCATCTGGAATAAAGCCTAGGAAAACAAAGGTTTAGTTCAACGAAACAGCCTCTAGGAAATCAGAGAAGGTGACCTTGTTCTTTTCTAGGAGGACAAATGGCAACAAGAACCAAAACTGTTAACAGAGGATTTTTGGAACCTTAAACATGAGACTGACACCCAAGGTTTGACTAGAGTGAAAGATTTTTGTGATGATACCCACATTAACGGAAAATGAAGGATATGGAAGGATATAGGACGCAGGAATGATAGAATGCTAAATACTAAAGCAGAGGCTCTTGGAAAAATGTTGGAACAAAGGAGGATCTTGGTGTCTGAAGGGTAGGACCAACTCATATGGGGAAACAATACTAAAGGCATCTTTAATTTAAGGAAGAAAAAAGTGTTCTCCTTGAGCTGGATTCCCAGGCTGCGAACAGAATCTGGCTAAACCTTTGGAGACATCAAGGTTGGATGAAAATCAAACTCTTCATGTGGTTGGTTCTTCAAAGGAAAATCTTGACTTGGGACAACATTAGAAAGAGAGGCATACTCAGACCTTCCATATTCTAGCTCTGTGAAGCCCAAGAGGAAATTATGGAACATCTTCTCAACAACTGTAATTTCACTTCTAGACTATGGGAGGATTTTACCAACATCTTTCAACAGTCTGACAAGGACAAGGAGAGTATTACTAGCACCCTTAACGGATGGAGGAGAAATTTTTCGGATAACGAAGTTCTCAACCTTGCTTGGGCCGTTTTGCCAAGTTTTATTATTTGGAACATATGGAAGGAAAGGAATAAGAGAATATTAAAAAATGAAAAGAATCTCGCTCATCACATGTTTGATTAGGCATTAAAACAGATCAAGGAGACAGTTAGCTCAATACTCATGAATCTTCCCAAAAATCCCCCCATAGGAACAAACTTGAGAACTCTCAGGCTGTTAGGATTGCAGGGGATCATCCCCCTAAGTCAGAACAAAACAACAAGAAATAGGGAGTCTGAAAACGATTATTGGCAACCTCCTCCAAGAGGTTTTTGAAACACAATATAGATGGAGCCTCTAAATTCAACCCTGGAATAGATGGCTTTGGGGGGGTTCTACGGGATGAAGCAGGTAACATCCTCTCTCTCTTCCATTGTCATTTAGGAAGAGTCACCAATAATATGGCAGAATTAATGGCCATGGAGCAATACTTAGATTTGTTGAAGCAAGAAAACTACCACAACGTGATCATTGAAGCTGACTCTGAGTTAGTTATTAACTCGATTAAAAAGATCAATTATGGTTCAGAGCCGGAGAAAGTCTCTCAGCACTGGAAGTTAATTTGGGTTTTTCAGCGTATTCAGGGTCACCTTCAGGGGCTTTTCTCATTCAGGTTCAATCATGTCCGCAGAAAGGCTAACAAACTAGTGGATTTCTTATCCAACCAAGGAGTTAGTTGCAAGGAAGGCAAAGTTGTGACAGAGTGACAAGCAATGCGTCATGACAATCTGAAAACTCTTTGTCACAATCTTGCGGAAGAGAAAAAAAAGTGTTTCAGGATAAAAATGAAAAGGAAAGGTCATAATGAGCCATTCTCGATGGGATCCCCTCATTCTGGTCATACATGTAAGTGGAAGGCAATTACAGCAAGCTTCAGTGGCATTGATAATTCCAACTTCAGGATTCAGCGGCTTTGGCCACACATATGGCTTCGTTCCATAAAGATCTATGAAAATCCTGGTTGTAGACACTTCAATCATGTTAAGGAGGAGTGGAAAGGCAGGCTCAACATTCCAGAGGTTATGAAAGGTGCTAGGGAGTATAATGGAAGCTACTTTTCCCACAGTTTCATCACACAGAAGGAAAAACCGCTTCCTAATCGGTTTCCTGGAGATCACACCACTCTCGAGCATAAGGTGGTTTCTGTCTTTCAGAAGCGATACCACAGACCTGATGACACATGGAGGAGGGAGAGGGATGTAAACCACCCTCCTCGCATGGTAAAGCCTGGGCATTTCTGTGGTGTGATAACGGTCTTGTCCGTTGGATGCTGAGGCGCTAATCAACAGTTAGATTTCATCGTGCTATTTGGTTGGGGTGAAATGTTAATGTTAAGTTTTGGCAGATTTGGGGCCAAGTGATGTGTTTTGGACCGTTGGATGTAGAAGCAGAGTTCATCGATCAAGATTTTTCATACAGTTGTGTGGGGCTGGGGAGTTGAGGTTTGTTTATATTAGTGCAACATTTTTCTCCGTCACAGTAGGGTCTTATAGTGACTGGGTAGTCACAGTTTCTCTGTTGGTTAAGGGGGTCTTGGTTTCAAGTTGGGGACCTTGCCTTTGGCAGTGAGCTACCTTGTTCACTGTCCACTTAGTTTGGTGGACAACTGAAAATTTTGTAAATTATTTTTTGATTAATAGATTTGGAAGGAACGTCTATTGCCTTAGAAAAAAAAGGAAAAAGGTTAGCATCACATTGTGACAAATGAACTAACGTGACAAAGAAACCAACATTACATTGTGAAAAACATGTTATGTTGTCAAAATGGTTCAAAATTGATCCAATGTCATAATGTGACAAATATTGTCTAATGTTGCAATGAGTTGAACGTAGCCCTACATCAAATGTGACACACATAGTCCAACCAAGGTTATCCATAGGGAAACATGATCAAACTTGGGCATCCACGATCAATCATAGAAAACATGGAAAACCAAGGTATACCATGTTGAACATGGTAAACCATAGTTAACATGCCCACCCATGTTCAATCATGATTAAAATGGTCAAACATGGTGAATGTTCAGCAATGATCACCATGCTTGACCATGGTAATCATTGTCAATGATGGTTAACAACGGTCAACAAAGTTCAACCATTGCAAACTAGGGTCAACCATAAGTGACCATAATAAATGAAGGTCAACCATGATCTATACTTGTTGTCCTTAGTCAACTATGGTAATCATAGTCAATCAAGGTCAACCATGGTAAATCATGTTTAACCTTAATATTCTTCATAATGCTTGGTCAGCCATGGTAATCATTGACAATCATGTTAAATTGAGGTCAACCATGGGAATTGTTATCAATAAATTTTAGTTGAGGTTATCCATGGTCTATGTTAACCAACATGGTCAACCCTCTTCTACCATGATCAACCCACTTCAACCATCTTTGTAACATTAGCATTAACATTAGTGTAACGTCAACCATAGTCAACAATAATGTTACATCACTGTAACACTTTAACAATGCTCAACCATAGTCAACCATGGTTAACCTAGGTCAACCATAATCTTTCCTTGTAAACCCTTGTCAACCATGGTACCCATTGTCAATCATGGTAAACTAAGGTTAACCATGGTTTTCCTTGACCAATAATAGTTGACCCTATTCAACCATGGTCAACCCTGTCAATCAAATTCAACCATTAATGCAAAAATTTTCGTAACATTAACATTAATATCACCCATTGTCTACCATGATCGACAATGGTCAACCATGGTCAACATTAATACATTGTTACATTAATTGTTGACCATATCCAACCTCGATCAACCCTCTTCAATCTCTATCAACCTCCTCAACCATAATCAAACTCATCAACCTTCTTCAACTGTGGTCAACCTCATCAACCCTCTTCAACTATGCTCAACCATAGTCAACTAATCCACCTCAGACATGTTTAACTAGCACATCCACATTAGTAAAATTTGTTGATATAATCAATTGTCAACATTTTTCACCTTTTATACATCAATAGACATATAAAAATGATATCAATTGACATATATCAACCATATTTTACTAATATATATAGATAAAGCTAGATCGATGTCAACTTTTCTGTTTGGTCTCCATAGAAATAATAATTCTTTTTATTCAATATATAAAAAATTTGATATCATTTTTATTCAATATATATATATATAATATATATATATAATATATATATTATATATAATTTGGATTTTACTGCCAAACCTACCCGGAATGATCCCAATGGAGTTGTCTTTAGTGCGACTTTTTAAACTTTCTGGTGCCGGAATTCGGTAGAAAAATTTGAGGTGAAATCTTGATTTGTGTTATGTAAATTGATTTTATGACTGTATATATGGATTGAACACCCTCAAAAACCCCTATGGAACTCAGGTTGTGAAGGAGTTACCCATCAAACTTGTGATTTCAATAAATTCCTGCCCGATTTTAGGGAAATTAGACCGGAAAAATCCACCTGAAAAACTCCCAAAAAATCGCACTAAAGACAACTCCGATCCCAATAACCATAGGAGACGTGCGTTGTAAGCCGTCTGACTTACCAGTTGCAGCTAACTAACTTTCACATTCTTTTCCACTGTACACGAGTGAATCCGAAGGCCATCTTCAGAAGCTACTAAAGCACAAGGAAATTACACCTGGAAACTCACAATGATGGAAATGAGATATAGTTTGATGGAAAAAATACAACAAATTGCTAATAGAGACCACACTATATTAGGATTGATGTATTAAACACCGAGCTTGTAAAGTACCGTAGACATGTTGAACGATTAGGCTTTTCTGGTGCAATCTAACAGTATAACCATGGATGCAAACTTGTGATAGATTCTTCCCAAATATACAAACCTTTTGTTGAGTACATCTCATATTGGATGAGAAATCACATTTTGTCCACACAATTCTCATTTTAGATTACATATCACATTCATGATTCTATACATAATTCTCCTTGTCTTCCACTAGACCGTCTTTACTACTTTCGGTCTTTTCTACCTATAAATAAGTTTAGATATATTCATTTTCTCATGTCTATCCTCATGCCCCAACGATAATAGATTGCTCGCTTATCATGTCCCTTGGACCATTGCAGAACGGATGTAAACCAAATTCAATGGTGCCTTTAAAGAAATAGCTGATTTGGGAGGCGTTGAAAGCGCTAATTCGAATGCACGGAGAACTGTAACCCATCTTTCATTCCCATAGTTTGGCTTATAAATTAAAAGAGAGAACTTGCATTATTTTTTTTTTTTCTATTAATAGTAAATGTTTCCTTTCCCCTAGGGATTGTTTCACATGGCTCGCATTTGCCAAAGGTGTTTTCCATCAATGATATTTTAAAAAATATTAATTTAATATATAATATTATTTAATCTTATTAATTATGTATAAGTCTTTTACATTTAGTATGGATGTTCTCACTTCACCTTATATTTTAAAATATTAAAATAATAATTTAAATTAACAAATTAAAAATAGTAATAACAATAAAAATTAATATCCATTAAAATTAAAATACATCAATTTGCACTTTAATTTTAAATATTTGCACCTTAATTTTAAATAATTTTATATAGAGATATAAAGTAACTAAAGAAAATTATTTATTTATTTATTTACTTTTATTTTTATTTTAATATTCAACTGAAAGTAAAAAAAAAAATTACCTTTTAGCATGAAGAAGAAATGTAATTTCTTTACTAAATATCGAGAGGAGTAAAAATACTAATTTACTTTTTACTACTAGGAAGAAATGTAATTTCCTCACTACTTAAATGAAAATGATAAAGAGATTGTATTATTGATATTACATCATGTGTAATTCATTATACATTCAATTTACATCTCATACTTAAAACAAAAATATATTAATAAAAAAAACTTTGTAAAATATTTCAATGTTGATATTAAATAGCATAATTTTATATCTACCTTATATAGAGAAAAATAAAGTAGTTTAGATTAAATTTTTTCTTATATTTTCACTTTGAGAGTTGTGTAATTTATTTTATTTCTAATATGGAGTTGGTATATTAGATTCTAAAATTATCAATTGCACTAGATGATGCAAAGTAAGCATCTTAGGGCAATAACATATAGTACTAATTAAAGCTTATTTGACAACTATTCAAAGATAGAAAAATATAAAAAAATGCAAGGGCCATGTTACGATGAAATCTTACTACAATACTGCCTCCTTTCTTACAAACCATGAGGCCTATGTTGAAGTTAAAGACCTGTATGATTATGCCAACATGAATGCCACATGTGGAAACTACACATAGTGACCTTTGTGGTCCAACGGAAATTTAGTGATTGACAAGTCCAAATTATTTTATGACATCCATCGATGCCCTTCCAAGAAAATCTTGGTTTTTATTTCTCAAGTACAAGTCATTAGCTCTGAATTCAAACCCATATTATTATAAAATCGAACAGATAATAGCTGAAAGCATGCATAATATCCAAACCCTTCTCAAAACATTTTGAAGATAAAAAGCTTGCAATATAAAAGTTTATAGTCAATAAATGAGTCTTGCTATAGACTGGAAATGTCAATTCATAAATGGATACTATGGGATTAATTCTGAAGAATAAAAATCAAGATACCATCCACAAAAATCATCAAACAATCAAAAAATCAGTTGTTTCATGTGAACCCATAAAGATGTACATTGGCAGTCATGCTATGAATATGCAACATGGTATATTCTTTGTATATACAACATAATTTGGTACATTTTAGTGCTCACAAGACATTTAGAGTGAATATCAAGTCCAAGGCACTTAATCTAAACTCATAATATATAAAATGTCTCTCTAGATATTCACATTCATTACTAACTGAGAAGGCACTCCAAATGCACAAATAGCAAGAGAACCTCAAATATCGATCACCTTCACCAATTACCCTGAACAGGGATTGCCTTTTCTGAAATAAAAAAGACAAAATGTCAACATTTAATGAAATTTCTCCAAATAAAGATGAACAAAGATAAATCTCCAAATCACGAGATATTTGACTTCCTATGAGTGCCAAGAGATCGATCACCTTTTATGTGCCCCCTGATTGATTTAACTTGTGGCAACAATCTTTGAGTCCTTGGTGATACATAATTGGGTTTCCCATTAGGAGATGCTAGAAGAGAATGTCTCCATTTTATAGGAGTTCCCTTCTCCTAAACATCTGGACTCGACCTTGGAGAATGACCATGAAGCTTTTCTTTTTCCGACTCAGTAGCAATGAGGTATCTTGCAATCGAAGGACTGACTTGAGAAGCATGTTTAGTATGCTCAGTTTTAATAGATCCAAATGAACTTCATATTCTGGTTTCCTACTTCTATAATGTTATTTTTCCTATCTTCCTACCTTAATAGTAATTTATGCCTAATAATATCAACATTGTGAGTTATACCCAATAGAGTATCTAAATTCCCTTACCCTTTAAAAAGCATCATCAATTCTTGTACCACCCACCTCGACATCCACTCTAGACAACCTAGGTTATTCTTAACTGATCAAGAGTACATAAATTTTAGGGTGGTGTTCTATGTGCACTAAGAAACCTATGACGTCCAGCACTACGTATGGGGATTCATTGAAACCTTGGATATATTTTGTGAGTTGATGTAATGTTTTGCTTGTGGCTACAACTTAGTTTTGGTTTTCACCTAGTTATCATGATTCAAAACTTAGTCATCATCTAAGATCATTACAACATTGGGTATATTATGTGAGCTAATGTGATGTTTTGTTTGTCACAGTTATTCAAAAATCAATTATTATATCTCAATATTAACTTTCTTGTTTTCTGTTTTGTATATGAGCCATTTAAAAAAACCACAGGAACATTTGATTTTACATTGTGATGTCCCCATCATGTGTGGGGGTTTCAGAAATTAGAGAGCAACTTGAGTGGTTATTGTTAGAAATTATTGTATAATATGGGAAATTTGGATGGTCTGTAGGAAATATGGTTTCCATAACAAAATATCTATTCTGAATTTTCTAGTGTCTCTAACCATCATGTAGCTAATAGGATCCATTTCAACTAAGAGTGTTAATACATCACTCCACCAATGACAAAGACCATTTTATTTTTGCTTGTGACGTCCCTAGCCCTTTTCTCTGATTTTAAGTCGGGTTATAGACTATAATATACTCTCTCCTCAGAAGGCTCTGCAGTATCTATTGGATGGAGGGAAATCTTATAATAAAATTTGTACAAAAAAATCCTCAAGGTTTTCTCAAATCACTCTGTGTACATGTTGTAAATACTCAGTTCCAAAGCATTTTTCATATAGCTGCTCACTTTCTTAGAGGAAAAATTGAACAATCTATGTAAACTTTAAACCATTTAGATCTTTAGTTTCTATTGTTTTTTTCCCTTGTTTACTATCAATCCTCTTCTTTTAAAGTTGTAAAAAATCTTTCATTAAACTACTTGTTTAGAGGCCAAACTCAACGTGTTATATAAACTATTCAAATCTTCAACCTTTATTATTTTTTTGTCCTTCCTGATATATAATACATCACAACATCACATGCACTTCATCATCAACTTCTCCTTGCCTAGAAAGGAATCATATATTTTCCTTGATTTATATCTTTCTATCTCCTTTTTTCTATTGCTAGGTGATGAGAGTTCAAATTGAATTGACAAATTTTGTTTCATTCATTCATGCAATTTTTTTCTCTTGAGAAATGTTGTTCTACATTATCTTTTCTTTATGTATTCTTCTTGCCAACTTGAATAATCTTAAGGTTGTACCTGGATTTTGTACAAATCCTACTTCCATATTAATGAGGGTTTTATATGGATGTCGTTAACCATTATTTTATGGTGATTTGATTTCATACTCACTGAGCATGATTTTTTCCTTGTGGGTTCTTGACCTATTAAATATTGTTTAATCTACTAAGTTTTCATTGTATTTTTGAGTATTTTAATAGGAACTGATTTATATTTCAAAAGCAGATATGAAGTTGGTAACATTTTTTCTTTGTGTAGATAGTAAAAAATATATGGAGTGATTCCTTTCATCACTTAAATAACAGTAAAAACAAGTGTATTGAGAAAATAACTCTAGCATAGAGAGAGATTTGGTAGCAACGACAAACATGTATTGCTTTGTGGTGTTGACTACTGGGCATAACGTTCTTGATCATATAGGGAAGAAAGCAAATTCTCATTTATCTTATACTACATTAACCATGAAATTGTGAACATTCAAGGCACAATTTCCATCACATTTGTAAAGAAAATTATAATAGAGTATCACACCTTTCTTATCATACCTAAATTCTCCTATATGCAACAACCCATCACATTTGTAAAGAAAATTATAATAAAGTTTCACACCTTTCTTATCATATCTAAATGCTCCTATATGCAACAACAGTGGCTTTCATCACTTCAAGAGCAATAAAAGCAAGTCTATTGAGAAAACAAAACCAATATTAAGAGTGATTTGAGAGAGATTTGGTAGCAAATGTGGAACTAGCGAACATGTCTTTCTCTGCAGTCTTGGCTATTTGTCATAGATTTTTTTGATATTGTACAGAATATTGTAAATTTGCATTTAGCTTTTACTACATTAACCATGAAATTGCCAACATTTAGGGAACACTAGTCATCACATTTGTACACATTTGTAAAGAAAATTACAGCAAAGTATAACACTTTTCTTATCAGATCTAAATGCTCCTATGAAGAATTTTGTTTGGGACTTGAGATAGATTTTCACTTTTCTTATCAGATCTAAATGTGAAATAACTACCTCGTGCCTCATAGTTTAAATTTGTGCTAGGGGGAGGGTGAAGGTGAAAGCTAAAATAAGAAGAGGGGAAGAAGAGATTGAGCAGTGTATGAAGAATAGATTCACACTTTTATTATCAGATCTAAATGCACAACAACTACCTCATGCCTCATAGTTTAATTTTTTTCGAGGAGGAGTGTCAAGGTGAAAGCTAGAATAAGAAGAGGGGAAGAAGAGATTGAGTGGCATATGAAGAATACTGTTTGGGAATTGAGATAGATTCATTCTCGACACAACTAGACTAAAGCTTAATAATAAAAAAACTCATTGTACTTTGAATTTTTTAAATAGATAAATTAGAATATCAATTTAATACATTTTACTCAATTACACATTTAACAATATTCAATTATAAAAATAAAAATAAATTACTATTTTAAATAAAAAATAGTACAAAAAATCACATTAATTATTATGGCCGTCGTTTACCTTCCTCTTATTACTTTTTAAATACCTAATGTTTGTAACTTATTCTTAATCACATAATGTCAATTTTGTTATTTAATGGAATATAGGTTATACTTCCAATTCAACAAAAAATATTTTTGTTGAAACTAGTCATAGATTTGTTTCCCACACCTCTTCCAAGAAAGAATGTCTCATATAATTAGCATGTCTTGGTGAAAATCATCAAGAAGTTGTGCCTATTAAAGAGACTAAGAAGTGTGTCAAATACCAATATAACAAAAAATATTATCTATATAAAAACATCTTACTATATTCATCAACAATTTAGAAAATATTTAACATTTTAAAGCACTAGTAACTTGAGTTGGTGATAATCAACCCTACAAACACCATAGTTGTGAGATTAAAAAAAAATGAATTATTGTATCAGAAGATGTGAAATGTGAAATGGATTCTATATCTTTATATTAATTTGTATAATATGAAGTTTATATATATATTAAAAAAATCCAAACACAAGCTAACATAAATACATTTTTAGCTTAAAATTTTAATCACTAAATTTTTTTATGAGAAATTGGTTATTGAAACTTGTTTGCGCTGACATTTCAATCTTGTAAAATTGGATCCAATGACAGGTTATATCGAGCTCTTCACTCTGAGCCTCTGTGGCCACGATCCCACTATCATCAACTTCAATGTAATGCCAACAAACATCATTTTTATGTTAACAAAAAATATTCTAATGCTTTCTCTATCCCTCCACAAGTTTTTTATTAGCACCCATCAAACTATGGAGTTAGAGAGGTTCAATGAAATATGGTTCCTTTTTGGGCGAGGAGGTGAGGGAATTTGAAGGATATTTAAATTCCATCTTCCGAGTACCATGCACAGACCTCTTTTGTGCCTCCACTGTCAAATTTTTAGAACTCAGTCGCTCACTCTAGATATTTGCTTCTTCTTAGAGTAGGAGGAGGAACAATATATCATATATATTAATGGAGAAAAATAATAGTAGCAACAACAGAACTCCATTAGACATGAATTTCCATAGAATTTTACAATAAAATTATCTTCACATTCAAAGAAGATGCATATATAACTAGACATAAACAATGGATATAATACAATAGTGTAATCACAACTGTCATTCCTTCGGATGAGTGGATGGATGGGAATAAGATGTTATTATTAAAGTTGGAATAACTGGTCGAAGTGCGATAATTGAGGATGTTGGAGAGCAATGACAACTTCAAAACCATCAGCTCTACCACCCACCTAATTCAGGTTGGGGAGAAATAGGACTAGTTCTGCATAGTGGCTAATCACAGGGATCAGATGGAGTAGATTTCCCACAGATATTCTGCACATTCTAACTCCAACCTCCACCATGTAACCATAGAAAATTTGTTCACCACACAAGGTATCCCCTTGTGGACTTCCAGCCACTCTATCATAGATCGAACATAATCGTTTCCTATCCTTGACAACCCTTGTTGGACATTATGCACTAGGGTCAAGAACAACTCAACTGGAAGCTCTTTCATGATTTCTCTCACATACCCTAGTACCACAACGTTGTCCGTGTATTCTCTAGGAAGTGGGGGCTCCATTTTGGCCCTGAATTCCATAATAAACAACACCATGGAAATCTTGTCATGCAATATTTCCAACACTAGACTGCTTTCCGTCCAGAAGTTTTAGCGAAAGCTTAGGTCACAGTGGGATTTTGATCAGTTCTTATTGTTGGCATTGTTAGCCCTGCTACATATCTTTGATTTCTAAAGGTCGGAAGTGAGCTTGGTCCTTGGCTATGCTCAAAAGAACTCACAACAGTCATTTTCTCCTTCCCTTGCACTGCTCATTCTCCCTTCATCAGTCCTAAAAACGAATAATTCCTTTATTGGGTTTGGGTTTAATCACTATCGCAAGTCAGATCCATGAGTGTATAAAGGTTGCGCCCCTCGGTTTCCATTGATGTGATATTGCGATGCGATCTGATTGCAATCACACATCGCCATACATAAAGGCCCAAAACTACCAAAAACCTGATCTGATGACTCCTGTTGCGCCCGATAAAGCGACTTGCCCAATCCCCACTCTGCCATCTAATCAGTTCTGTCAAGACCGAACGGCCTTCGCACATTTCACGTCCACAAAGCGATGGCACATTAGCATGCGATGGAGAGCAGTTTTTCTCTCTCCTCCATCGCTATGTGTCACACACTGAATGGAATCGTATTCCCTCACCATTTTATCGCCTAACGCCCAAAGGTGGTGCGATCGAGATCTCTTACCGCTTAATCCTCTGTCCCCACCTGATAACCATCTCGCACCTTCGTCGCCCAACCACCGTTGGATCAGTTCCACCAAGATCCAACGACCCACACTCATTGCGCTCCCATATCCCCTGATACTCTCCGCCAAGCAATCCCCGCCATCTATCCCCTTAATCCGACTGCCAGTCTTGCTTCACCATCCGACTATTCTACCCACTGTGTAGTCCACGTACCTTAACCATTCCATGCTCCCAAAAGGATGAAGGTGACTAGTTTTCAGTACCAGGTGCATTTCCTCCTCAACAACCACCTTCAACAGACAGTATGGCTGAGAAAGAAAAGGACAAAGCCCGAGCAGGTGAATGCATTAAATAGTTATGGGATTTCATTCTACACGACACTCCACCCTCCTGAGAGGAAAACAGAGCGGAGGAAAAGATCACATTCATCCACTACAGCAAGCAAATGCACTCAGGAGCCCCATCCGATAGTTAAATAGATTGGTGGTCAATTATGACCCCTCCATATTTAGAGTGGCCGACTGACTTTGTATTCAAACTCTATATATACCCACAAAGAAGATGTAATCAGGGTTGATGGTTGATGTTTTGATGTAAGGTTCAATTTCTAGAGACTGTAACTACTTTGATACTTGCAGTGTCTCATCTTGTTTTTCAGCTAATACAAGCTTTTTTTGTTGTTATTTACTCACTTTCCATTCTTCTTCTATTCCAGGCACTACCTGATACATTGTTTTCCTAAACTCTTGATGCTTAGAATTAGAGGAGCTGTGATCATATCTCTGTGTTAAAGTCTTGTATGTATCAGTGAATGAGTTATTCAGGTTTCTTTTCACCTAGTGCCAGAGAGTTGTCATCCTGTCTGTACGTTAGGGAATTAGATTTGCAGACCTCTTTACTGGTTGTAGCCGACCATCACAAGGTCTTGTGCATCTGCTGGTTTGGTCAGTATTCTCCATATTCACCCAATCTTTGAACTATGAGTAATTGGTGGTCTAAAGCCTTGTAGTATGGGGGTGTTCACACATGTCTGGAGTTAAGCATAGTAGAAGTGGTTATCTAGCTTGAACAAGCATCATTCCTTCCATTCATCCATTTGCAACAATAAGTTGAATTTATATGTTCCCGAGCATCTCCGAGCTACAACCTAGGAGAGTTTCTTGGGGTGATAACATTAATTGGTGCCACTGCTGGGGAGAGGAGATTGAAGCTTAGCTTCCCTAGGAAAATGACACAGCTCCAGCTTTGATGATAGACAAAGCCTGGACACATTTCTAGTTGTAATCATCTATCTGGCGACTCTACTGGAGGATCAACCTAGTGGCGACTCCACATTACAATTCTGGCTCAGTTTGTGAGGCATACCCAGAGAAATCCTCAAAAATCAGCAACTGACCCAGTGCCTGACCCTGAGAAGATTGTTAAGCAAAGGAAAACATCACCGAAAGGAGCATCAGGATCAGGTAAGCCTAAAAGACCTTATGTATCTCTACAAGAAGGCCCTATAGCTGAGAATATAGCAGTTTGAAGATATAGAGCCTAGCATTGTTAGTGAAGAAATACCCTCAGAGATTCATAAAGCTCCTTTTTCATTTAGTTCCTTTTTGGATCTCAGTCCAAAGAAAGCCTCTCATACAGTCAATCATATTCCTTTGTCTCTGTCATCTATTTCATTGCTTCCTACCAGCCAATCTGCCAGTATCTTTCCACCCATCCCAGTCATGGTAGGCCAATAGGTACCCACGAAGATGGAAGGAATCATAGCTGCTAGGTATGGACCCCTGGTCTTGCCTGTCCCTTTGAATGCCATGTTTTCTAGAGAGTATCAAAAATATATGCCCAAGTTCACTGTATAGAGGGAGAAACAGCTGAAGAACACCTTGAATATTTTTATAGTTATGCTGATAACCTAGATATCAGTGAGGATGATGTGTGGATGAGAGTGTTTGTCCAGAGCCTTGATGGAGAGGCTAGAAAGTGGTTCAAAGAATTGACCCCTAGGTCTATTGCAGACATTGAAACATTAGATGATGTATTTCTAAAGCATTGGGGAGATAAAAAGGACTTGCTATATTACCAAACAGAGTTTGGAAACCTCAAGAAGGAAAGTGGGGAGTCAGTATCTGACTTTAATAAAAGATTCAATCGTATGTATAGCAAGATACCAGCTGAAGTGAAACCCACCCCTCCCTCTGCTAAGCTCACATATACCAATGACTTCAATTCTTATTTATGTTTACTATTGAGGGAGAGAAGATGTGCTTCTTTGGCTAACATACAAGATGCAGCCCCGGAAGTAGAATCAAACATCATGGCTACAGAAAAGCTCGAAGGTAATGCTGATAGAAGAAGACAGAGGGGTGAGCCCTCATCATCCTCAGATCCTAAGATCGATAAAATGGCCAGGATGATAGATTCATTAGCCTCTGAAGTTTCCAAATTAAAGGTTGAGCAGCATTCAGGGAAAGGACCTACTCCTAATACCTTTGCTCTTCCAAATCCAAATCCATATTAAGAAGCAAATGAGCAGTTGTAGTTTTTGCAAAGAAACAAAGATGCAAATTAAGAACAAAGGGTGAAAACCCTTTTTCATATTATAATCATGGAAGAAGAGCAATTTGAAGAAGATGATGAGATAGATGGTATGGAGGACAAGGGCAGTGCCCCCTTTTTAACCAAATCTGCCTATGAGAAGTCATCATTCAAAGGCCAGATCAACCAAGAGTGGGACAGAGAAGTTTCTCTGCAAACTAAAGATCAACAAAGATATAATTCAAGGTCTTTGATGAATAATGTCCAAGTAGCTCATGCTTGTAATTTTGTTGTCCCTGCAGAACAACAAGCTTATAAGCAGAAGCAGCCAGTAGCAGATCCCATCATCCTCAAAGTTCGAGCCATAGAGGTAAGAAGCCTTGAAGGTTCCCCTTCTTCTTTCAGTTTTCAATTAGAAATTCAGAAGCCAAGAATACCCATGCCTCTGATTGAACCAATGAAGAATGAGCCCTTCAAGAAATCTATCCTTGAAGATCCTGAACCTAAAGCCAATCAAGCTTCCAAATACTATGCAAATATGCAAATTGACCAACCTGCTATTATCCTCAACCTAGTGGTAAAAATTTATGAAGTCAGCTCCCCATCATCTTATGTTTCTATGTCTGTTCAAGGGACAATCCCTCATAATTTCCCCCTAAGCATTGGAGCCAGCCATAATTCAATGCCCAAGGCTGACATGGATAATCTCAGTCTTGATATTACAAAGCCTACCCAATTGGCATCCACACAGCTTGAAAAGGCAGTTTGTCAGATCACAGAGGAAGAAGGCTCACAGGTTTGGGACACCTTCTTTGATCTGGCTGGTTCTAAGCAAGCTACAGGAGCAGGTGAAGTCTTTGTGTCCCACACATAAGAATACATTGATTCACCATTTACATTAATTGTTCAAGCCACAAAGGACACAACCGAGTACACAATAACCCTTGTTATTCAGAAAGTGTACAAAATCTTCCACGAAAAACATCCAAGGATGAGAGCATATAGAGAGGGGGTGAAATATAAACCATCTCTACTTGATAAGGTCAAATGCCCTAAACGTTTTGAGGTAGGTGATCAAATTAACCCCCTTTTGCAATTCTTTGATGAATTGGCTAACATGCACATTGATCATGAGAAGGAAACCTTTGATAGAAAGGTAAAAAGGGTACAATTTTCAAGTTGGGGACTTGGTTCTTAAATGGGGTGCACTAAAGGAGAAGAAAAGCAATCACGGGAAGTTTGATGCTCTGTGGACTAAACCTTTTTTCATCACTCAAATCCAGGGGAACAATACTTTCATATTGCAAAGTATGGAAGGAGAGACAGTTTTTGATGGCCCATTTAATGGGTGATTTTTGAAGAACTATATTGTTTAAGGTCTTCAGGCCTTAAAGTTGTAAATATGTTGTTTTATCAGTCTTAGTGTAAGCTTAATTAGACTCCATGCCCAATGGAACACTAGGAAATTTTGCTCATCTGGTTTGACAGGTAAGGCATTGTTCTACAGTTCGCGAGACCTCACAGGGATGATCTCATTCCCAGAAGGAGCCAGTGTTAGCCATGCTTCATATCTTTGATTTCTAAAGGTTTGAAGTGAGCTTGGTCCTTGGTGATGCTCAAAAGAACTCACAACAATCATTTTCTCCTTCCCTTGCACTGCTCATTCTCCCTTCATGAGTCCTAAAAACGAATAATTCCTTTATTGGGTCTGGGTTTAATCGCTATCGCAAGTCGCATCCATGAGTGTATAAATGTTTCACCCCTCAGTTTCCATCGATGTGATATTGCGATGTGATTTGATCACAATCGCACATCACCATATGTAAAGGCCCAAACTACCAAAAACCCAATCCGATGACTCCTGTCGCGTCCGACAAAGTGACTCGCCCGATCACTCCTCTGCCATCTGATTAGTTCTGTCAAGATCGAACGACCTTCGCACATTTCACGCCCACAAAGCGATGGCACGTTAGCGTGTGATGGAGAGCAGTTTTTCTCTCTCCTCCATCACTACGTGTCACGTGCTGAATGGAATCACATGCCCTCACCATTTTACTGCCTAACACCCAAAGGCGGTGCGATCAAGACCGCTTATCGCTTAATCCTCTATCCCCGCCTGATAACCATCGTGCACCTTCATCGCCTGACCACCGTTGGATCAGTTCTGCCAAGATCCAACGACCCACACTCATTCTGCTCCCATATCTCTCGATACTCTCCGCCAAGCAATCCCTATCATCTATCCCCTTAATATGACAGCCAGTCTCGCTGAGCCATCTGACTATTCCACCCACTGAACAGTCCACATGCCTTAACCATTCCATGCTCCCGAAAGGATGAAGGTGACCAGTGTTCAGTACCATGTGCATTTCCTCCTCAACAACCACCTTCAATAGACAGTATGGTTGAGAAAGAAAAGTACAAAGCTCGAGCAGGTGAATGCATTAAATAGTTATGGTATTTCATTCTGCACGACACCCCACCCACCTGAGAGGACAACAGAGCACATGAAAAGATCACGTTCATCCACTACAACAAGCAAATGCATGTAGGAGCCCTATCCGGCAGTTAAAGCGGTTGGTGGTCAATTATGACCCCTCCATATTTAGAATGGCCAAGTGCCTTTGTATTCAAACTCTATATATACGTGCAAAGAAGATGCAATCAGGGTTGATGGTTGATGTAAGGTTCAATTTGTGGAGACTGTAACTACTCTGATACTTGTAGCATCTCGTCTTCATTTTCAGCTAATACAAGCTTCTTTTGTTGTTATTTACTGACTTTCCATTCTTCTTCTATTCCAGGTTGTGCCTGATACACTGTTTTCCTGAACTCTTGATGTATAGCATTAGAGGAGCTGTCATCCTATCTCTGTGTTAATGTCTTGTATGTATCAGTGAATGAGTTATTCAGGTTTCTTTTCACCTAGTTCCAAAGAGCTGTCATCCTGTCTATACATTAGGTAGTTAGATTTGCAGACCTCTTTACTGGTTGCAGTCGACCATCACAAGGTCTTATGCATCTACTGGTGTGGTCAATATTCTCCATATTCACCCAATCTTTGAACTATGAGTAATTGGTGGTCTAAAGCCTTGTAGTCTGGGGGTGTTCATGCATGTCTACAGTTAAGCATAGTAGAAGTGGTTATCTAGCTTGAACAAGCATCATTCCTTCCATTCATCCATTTGCAACAATAAGTTGAATTTATATGTTCCCGAGCATCTCCGAGCTACAACCTAGGAGAGTTTCTTGGGGTGATAACAGGCACCTCGCTACGTCCTCTTACCCTTAAAGATGTTAATTCGTGAGGAATATCATAAAGCTTGGTGTACTTAATATGGTTGTGTTGGATTCTTGGAGAAACCTTGGCTTTCAGAATAGTGAAGAGGAACCCTAGTTTTCAAAATAGTGAGTACCTACAATATTCATGGGTTATAATAAAGATAAATAAATTGAACGGTTGCACAAATCAAGAACTAGTTGACAGTTTAAGAAGTGACATCTAATGGTGGAAGAACTTTTAATCGTCTAACATTAGATCTGATGGTGCAAAGGAGTGTAGAGTGGCAACTAGGGGAGTTCTTCCTGGAGGGAACGCCTTAAGGCATAAATATTAATAACAAATAAAATTTTAATGTAGGTTATAAATGAAATATTTCAATTCACATAAATATTGAGAGAATTCTTATTCCATTAATAATTGCTTTCTAGTTCAATGTATGAAGGATATTTTTAATTCTTTCAATGTTTAATATGGATTCAAGAACAAGGATTATAGATAAAATATTTCAATCTCAACTACATATATATTATACTAGCCTAGATCTATCATAATTCTGGATCTACCAAGTGCCCAGAGAGATCAAATAGCTTCTCACTTTAAAAGCGGTTTGCGTCTCAAGAAATTTGATCCCTCTTGGCCCTTTGATGGATCCAAAGTT
>APFE031663125.1:496289-518004 GCA_000404065.3 Pinus taeda | reverse complement strand
TTTAAACAAAATATATTAAACAAAGAAAAACAAAAAATCCTATTACATTTAGATTAAGTTTTGCAATTTAATATTTTTGCAATTGAAATACTAAAGTATATTTTTATGGCTATTTTTAACTAAATTTTCTAAAATAAAATAAAATCTAAAGCCATAATAGGTTTAAACTTAGTTTTATCCTATGTGAGAAATTTAATTGGGCATCATCATGTTATGAAATATGATGTAAAACATAAAATTAAAATTGAAAATCCTTATTTATCAAAGTAACAAAAAAGAAAAACAAGTTTAAACCTAACTCTATTTGTTTGAACATATGAAAACATTCTTGAGAATGAAACCTAAATCAGAAAATGAAAATTAAGATAGTAGAGTTGTTGACATATTGATACTGACAACCATTAGATAAAGCCTTTATTAGTTTTTAGAATCTAGTGCTCTTTAAATTCCATCTTTCACTTATATTTAGAATTGGAATTTCAGATTTACTTAAAATTTTTGATGGGAAGTATTTATTTTAATATATATATATATATATATATAATATATATATATATATATTGTAAGCTGAGTGGTACCACTTTCTATTAACAAAAAGGAACATTACATAGTTAGGGTGGTCTCACCCCGCCCCGAAGGGAAACCGGGTTTATTGACCACCGATAGTTTTTCACAGCTGTCCAAAAATAAAATGTTTTTAGTTTGTCTTTCCATGTCTTATACACTTTATCTATCTCCCTATTACTACCTACATGCATCTGCAGATATATATAAACATAAAAGTTTTGCATGGCTAAAACAGAAACAAAAATAAACAGTTTCTAAATTCATCATGGACATGCCTTTGTTCCCTGCTCCTTTCGATTCGCTTGCTGATTTTTCTCTTTCTTGACCAGCACCCCACTTGCCTCCAGTTGTTGTTGCAGGTCCTCCAGTCTTTTATCTTGCATAAGCAGAGTAATCACTATGTTCTTCAATTCCTTTTTCAAATTCGGTATTCCTTGGGACATCTCAGCCATTTCTATTGCTACCTGTTCCAAGGCTTTAGCCATGAGCCTCTTCATAACCCAGTACAAGTGGAGAGACTGCTTATAAAGTGTCATTCTCCCTCTGGTATGTCCTGGGTCAGGCATGAGGGTAATCCATTCTTCCATCTCATCCTCTGACTGGGCCTGGATGGCTTCTTCCTCCCAATGCTCCATAATTCTTTTGATTTTTGGGTTGGATTTCTCCCTGTACTCCTTCTCTGCAGTTCTAACTCTGTTTCCTATGGTCTGCCTGGTCCGTTGATTCCCATCTCCCATTGTTGTCTCTGCTCCCGCGTCCAGGCTGGGGCTACACTGGCGGCCCCGTCTGCTGCGACCTGCCGCCAAATCCTTCCCCCGTCGGCCGCCTCTTCCCCTGCGTCCTCTCCCTCTTCTGTAGCCTCCCCTGCCTCTACCTGCGACCTTCGTCGGGCTACCTCCTTCCTCGTCGTCATCCCCTGCTGTTGTCTTGTTCCGTCTGTCCCTTCTTTCCTCCTGCGCATAATCCTCCCGGCCCTCTTCCGATTCTTCGCTCTCCCCTTCCGAAATCTCGAACACTGGGATGCCCTGCTGCATCTCATCATCCATCTTCCGCTTGCCTTTTCTGTCCATTTCGCTCCTGCCCTGCTCGTCCTCAACTCCACTACTACGCATCCAGCGTTGGACTTTCCGGCTGCCCTCTGCTTCCATGTTCGCTCGTCTGCTACGGTTCGCACTTGCCTCTCCGTTCACAGGTCTGCTCGTCCTATGGCGATGCACTGTACACCCAAGACGGATTGCTCTGCAATCTTTCCTTGTCTGTTTGGCTCGCCACCCTTCCTTCGCTGCCCTTTTCTGCATGTCGTTTCTACTTATGGATTTGCGCCGTGAGCTGTTCCCAAACTCCGTGCCATCATTCCCCTGCCTCGACCCTGTCCTCTTGTCCCGTCTGCCGTCCCGCTGAGCGCCTCCACTACCCTTCCCACCGCACCATTCGCCTGTGGCAATAATGCCTTGAGACCAGCCTGCTTCCACCTGATCCATGCGCCGCCATGTCAAAAAACCTCTCCTCTCCACGTCATGCAACCCGATCAGGTACATATATATTATTTTAAAGTTTTATATAATATTAAAAAAAAAATTGAATTACTTTCTCATTATAAATTATATATTTTTATAATGTAATAGTAAATGTTTATAATTATAAAAATAAAATAAAATAATGCATTCATAATTCTAATGGAGAAAGCTTATAACACAATAGTATTATTTGAAAAAATGCACAGATCTCCTTATTTAAAGGAAAATTTTAATAGCAAGGCTTGGACTAGTTTAAAAAAAAATAGAATTTTGGAAGAGTACATTAAGCTGAATGTTTTTGCATGAATACATTCATATTTATGGAATGGATAGATGTTTGTTACCAATCACATAATTATTATTTCATTTATAAATTTTAGCGAATTATACATGTATTATATCTATTAAAATAGACGGACAATTACATTTGATTTCAAGGAACCCATTATTATATTTCCAGGAACCCATTATTATGAAAAGAGTTATAGGTTATTTTGGAGGAGCTATTATCTTCCTGATGACGAAATTTATGCTTTTAAATTTTGTTATTCGATTGTTTAGGTTTAGAAATCTATCAAATTACCAAATTCATACCTCTAAATCAGATGTAGTTGAGGAAGGTGACTATCAATTTGACGATGCTTAAATTTTGATGAACGACAACAATGAAGTGTAAATTTCGTGTGGACCCATCAAAGGTGGGTTTGGAACGGAAAAGGTTCTACAAACGTCAAATTCCAGACTCGCAGCTCCCCACCTCTCCAGACAAATTGGACGTCTTATTTAAAAATATTTATTTAAATTTTAATATTTGTATTATTTAATCTAGATTTATTTTATAATTATGAGGGTTATGTGTAATTTCATGTATGTTCAAAGTGGAGCCATGTTTAATTTCACGCATGTTTGAAGTGGAGTTGACACATGTTTCTCTTAAGTCGGCTATAATAAAAAATATTAGTTGTCTATATGACTTCATTTCATGTAAAGTAATTAAAATTAAAAAGAAGTATGAATAAGATGTTTAAATTTTATACTTTTCAAAAATATTTCAACTTTGGATTTAAAAAATTCAATGTGAGTTATGGTTAAAAAATTTGAAGTACTCTTAGCATTTTATAGTTTGTTTTTTTTTTTTAAGTTATGTAACATTTAAACTCTGTATTTAATCATTTTTTGAAGTTAGTAATATAATATACAAAGAATAAAAAAATGGGGCACATTTTTTCTCAAATTCACACTCAAAGAAATTTAAAAAAATTGATCTCTTAGCTTATGTTAAATTTTGCTTAAGATAAATGATATATTCATAATATATAGTAAACATCTAATAAAGTTTGAATGTTTTTTCTATATTATAACATTTATATATTCAATAAGTAAAATCTTATATAAATAAATTATATATGTAAGAGCATCAAGATTATCAATAATTTAATAAATAATATATGGAGAAGGGGCGTTGTAACATCCCTCTAGCATGAAAATGCATTGAGTTAGAAAATTTTACACAACTTTACCCATGGGTAACTATCCAAATCACTATTCGAGATTCCTCATTAACCATTAGATAAAATGTTCATTAGTACATAAAGTAACTTTAGTAGAGGAATAATAAGTTGCATAACAATTAACAACCTTTGTGTTAGTATATTAACATAAATTGTATGATGTTCATCCATTTCATGTTTCCTTTAATCATATTAATTAATCACATACTTGACATTGTAAACATCACATCATGCAAGGAATCAACATCTTCAAACTGACACAATAAGCAATCACAACATTAAACACTGATATACCATGGAATCCTCATAGGACGTTTAATTTTATTGTTAAACACTCGTGACGGTGTTCACCCCTCACTCAATGGCTTATAAGGGAGTCCATCCATTAACCATTTTCATAAAATCTTACAAAGAAATATCATTTAAATACAACATATCTAGCTAAAAGCTATTACAATCATTATGATACCATTTACCCACAAATATTCAATCTTTATATCTTTGTGGCTTGGTTGTTTCATCAATGGACCATCCTACAACTCAAACTCATATGCATGGACAATTAATTCTTTACCTACCACAATATTAAACATAATTTATCCTTTGCACAATGTCACCATCGTTTCCTGCTATGGTTGTCGTCATCAAATTTCGATATCATGGTTACATAAAGTTTAATCAAACCAATTCATAAATCTATACTAGTGGCGGCGCTTCACCATTTATTAATGTACATTCATGAAATGAAAACAACATATTGTGATATTCTTCCTTTAACAACATTGCATATGCATTAGTTATAAGTGTATAAACATCAATGCATGTCTATGAACTAATACCACATTAACTA
The DNA here is from genome assembly GCA_000404065.3 of Pinus taeda. Classification (NCBI taxonomy): domain Eukaryota; kingdom Viridiplantae; phylum Streptophyta; class Pinopsida; order Pinales; family Pinaceae; genus Pinus; species Pinus taeda. The sequence goes on along the minus strand of APFE031663125.1, from coordinate 513,559 downwards.
ATATTCTCTTTGGATAATAACACATGCCTCTAAGACAAATCACTACAATTGTCGAGACATTCCTTTAAAGGAAGCTAACACATTAGTTATAATCTTCTTACATGTAAATTACATAAACTTTATCAAAAGACCTAGCCCTTCATTTATTTCTTTTGGTGCATACATATAGGTAAAAAAATCTAACAGAAAAATTTTACTCCTATCCATGAAAATTCATAGGCTTTCCAAAAGAATCTTCCCAAAATAACGCTCAACACAATAGAGCATGCAAACACATATTTCCTTTTCAAGGAAATCTACCACAATAGGGCATGAAAAATCATGTTTTCTTATCCATAAAACTAATGCAATAAAACATACCAACATTATATATAAATATATTATAATATAAAAATATATAATATATTAATAATATATATATTATATATATAGATTTTTCCAAGGAGAAAAATCTGTAATTTCCATTAATTTCAAAAATTACATATTGTAGATGCTAAATGCATATGCAGAAGTGTGGGCAAAGCCCTTACAATAACAATACTTCAAGAGAAGTATTCCAGAAAAGCCCATAAATTGGGAAGCAAGTATGAGTATGAAATCCCCAAACCAGTCTGCAGAAAGTAGAACTGTGGAGGACACCCATACCCAACACAACAAAACAACCAAGTAAAGCAAAAAAGTGCCTGAGGAGAGAAAAAGATACAGAAAAACAGTCGCCCAAACCAAGAAGGAGAGGCACGAAATGAGGAAAGAGTAGCCAGGGTAGCCACTCCTCCCCTGCCCCCTCAAAACTTTCCACCTGAACTAGAGACTGTAACTGCCCCAAGCTTCCTCAACCGTCTGCAGCAACCCCAGCAAAATATAGCCATGTTGAAGCGGCCCGAAACCGTGTAGAGAATAACACCTCCACACCCCAGATCCCTTAACGCTTCAACGAACCACAAAGGAAGGCCAGTGAGCCACCAATAAAGGCACCATCTGCCACAGAAAAGGAACCCATCTGGTCCCAACCCAAGCAGAGGCAAATCAGGGGGCAGAGGTGGCTAAGGCAGCCACCTCGCCCCCATGAAGAGTAAAATCTGAAGACCAAAAAAAAACCTCGCTCCAGTCCGCAGCTCAGAGAAAAAAAAACACCAAAAGACCAGCTCCTTTGATGACCGCCGAGCAGAGTCCCACGGAATGAACAAGCAGAGGGCCGCCGAACCCCTCAAAGCACAGACACTTGTCTCAGTCGCGCGATCACTAAGCGAAAATGGCCCGAAACACTTCCGTTCAGAGCCCAAGACGAGCGGACAGAAACGCAGAGCCGAAGCCAAGGACAAAAGATACAAGATAGCAGGAGGAAAAGGAGCTGAAGAGGCAGCGCCGCCTCAAGCTGTGAAAGGAAGATAAACAAATGGGAAGCGTCAAACCCCGATAATATATATTAATTATATTAAATATAATATAAGAGATATATATAGATATAGTATATATAATATTCCATCCAAAACCAACACATATTATGGGTTTTGTCATTTAAATTCTCTTCTTTCTCAAATAGATCTTTTTCAATGTAAGCTACACAAACTGCTATCTTTTTCCGCATACAAATGTGTATTTTTTCTAAATGAAAGTTAATGCAATTCTTGCATGCATATACATGATCTTAGTCCAAAAGAAATTAACATAACAATTATGATAGCATAAAAAGCATCACATAATTTTTCTAAAGAAATATGGCTCAATAGTTCTTCTATCCATGCAAAAGAAATATCTCTATAACATAATGAATATTATTTGTGTACACAAGAGCTTATCATAATAGACCTATTTTAATGTATGCAACACATGTCCTTCCTTTAAGAGGGGCTAGCTATTTATGTTATATATAAGAATACTTTTCCTTTTCAAAAAAAACTGATGCAATTAACTATTGTTTCTATCCTTTTGGATATGTGTTCTTTTCAAATAAAATGATGATTTATTTGTGAAAATAACACATATTTATTTTCAAGAACCCAACAACTTAGTTTCTCTATCTTTTATGTACAAAGTTCTTCTTTTCAAATAAAATGATGATTTATTTGTGCAAATAACACATATTTATTTTCAAGAACCCAACAACATAGTTTCTCTATCTTTTATGTACAGAGTTCTCAGGAATTTTTTCAAGAAAGTATCATAATTAACCCTTCTTTTGCATATAAGAACTAGGAAAGCCTTTTTAAAATAATAACAAAGCTAACCATTTATGCACTAAACCATGCAATTAAATCAATCTATCTAATATACAACACACAGATAACTTATTGTTTTTACCCATCAAAACATGTAACTTTTGCAAACTCTTATAAAGGAATTAACACAATTGACTTATCTTTCATGCACACAAGAAAAACATATTATTTCCGAAGAATATTTATGTTATCTATGTGCATTTGATCTATACATAGGTTATTATCTTTACCGACCAAAACATGTAACTTTTGCAAACTCTTATAAAGGAATTAACACAATTGACTTATCTTTCATGCACAAGAAAGAAATATTATTTCTGAAGAAGATTCTTATGACTTATGTTTTCTATGTGCATTTAATCTATACATAGGTTATTATTTTTTCGCATAACCAAATATTATTTTTTCAAAAGAAATTACCATAACTATTTATCTCATGTTATCTATGTGAATTTGATCTATACATAAGTTATTATCTTTTCGCATAACCAAATATTCTTTTTTCAAAAGAAATTACCATAACTAGTTATCTCTTATGCATGAGAATCCTTGATATCTTATTCATGAGAATCCTTCATAATATTTGCAATGCATTTATTAAATATCTAAACTTTGCCATCAACATAACACACCATGGAAACATTTTACCATCACTAGTTATCTCTTAAATAACTAAACTTTACCATCAACATAACACACCATGAAAATGTTTTACCATAACTAAATACCAAACAACCTATTATTTGTAAAATGATAAAACAATAATTATCGATATTTGCATGCAATACAAATTCTTATCCAAAGAATGCTAACATAATAGTTTCCTTTTTATGCATAAAAGTACAAATTTTCTACCACCCTTTTCAAAACAACAACTCAACATATTCTTTTCCAAATTATAAAACAATAATTATCGATATACAAATTCTTGTCCAAAGAATACTAATGTAGTTATCTTTTTATGCCAAATGATAAAACAATAATTATCAATCTTTGCATGCAATACAAATTCTTATCCAAAAAAAACTAACATAATAGTTTTCTTTTTATGCATAAAAATACAAATATACAATACAAATTCTTATACAAAAAATACTAACATAATAGTTGCCATTTTATGCATAAAAATACAAATTTTCTAAAACCTTTCCAGACAACAACTTGGTAACCTATGTTTTCCAGGCATATAGATTTATGGATTATTTTCAAGAATTAATTTTCTTTGGTTCACAACCCATATAAATGATTACCAAAAATTACCTTGGTTAAAGTATAGTTGAAGTCATGGAAGTATTTCCAAGAATTAATAAAGAGTCACATAGAATATTCTTTTCTTTTCTTTTTTCCTCTTTTTTTTGTCACAGGAAACTTTATATCAGCTTTTATAGTTTATATATATATATATATGTTTTCTTTCCACACATAGTGTAGGAAACAATGCAAATTATAATAAATATCTTCATAATTTTCACATAAATATTTGAATGTAATTTTTTCAAGCATTTTTTCCAAAAAAACATAACATTATTAAAATTCTCTATATGCATAATATATATAAACTCTCTTTTTAAGACCAATGTAATAACTTATACTCTTTCTTTTTAGGCAAATGTAATAACTTTTCTTTTCAAAATGCACACAAATACTCATATATTTTTCCACATTCCACTGCATGTGATTTTATATATATATATCCAAGAATACCTAATTAAATGCATATATTTTCCTTAAAAAGAATATAGGAATTACTTATCTTAACGTCAGTTTATTAACCCATCCAAAAATGACTCCATAAGAAGAATGTGAATCGTCTCTTTCTCTCTCCATATCATTTGCAAACCTGATTTGTATTCAACCATCTTTCCTTAAGACCAACGAGAGCTAGCGAAGATGTAGACCATGTGACCATGTCTGGTAGGTCGATTCTGCACGAATGGAGGAATATTTGTCATAGGAGGAAAATCATCATCCCTCTTAACAGAGAGCCATGTGGAATTAATTAGTTCATTGAATTATGCATCCTCTAGCCAGACCTTGTTGAATTTGAATGGAATTCCCAATCAAGTATGTTCCATCCGCCACTGAAGAAACACTAGGGAGATGGTCAGATATAAATGTGTTGTCCACCCAAGATCTCCAATTTCCTAGTCTTTCAATGATATTCTCATGAACCATCAAACAATCCAAACACTTCCCAATATAATTCTCCCTAAATCTTCCATTGCTCCAAGCAGGGGAGAGCGGAGAGGGTATGTCATCTACCGAATGATTAGTTTAAAAATGTATAATAATATGCCTTCCATTAGTTTAAAAATGTGTAATAATATGCCTACCATTGGATCTTGTTTGCATCGTGACCCCCAAGATTCTTCTCTAGAGATAATGGCGTTAAAATCCCTTGCCATTATGAGAGATCCAAATTTAAGGATAGTGCATGCCTCCATTCTATCCCAAAATGAATTTCTATCTCTGTATGGTGCATATAGATTTAGGAAATGTATTGTATCAGCAACTCCATGAATATATCCAGACAACAGAATACCAGGAAAACATTTATATGGCTGCAATGAGGCCCATCTAGGATCCCATGGGACATTCGTACCCGAGATAATCCACAAACATCTACTCCAATGATACGCCAATATAGAATAAAAGAACTAAAATATGTAATGACTCTATGAGATGCACACATTATTTCTTATAATATTGGGATAAAAAGTTGAATTGACCCAAAAAGGTGTGTGAGGGCTAGTCTCTTTGACATATCCCCTAAACCTCTACAATTCAAGGAAAGACAATTCATTATGAATTCTCATATGCGGGCAACTTTGCTCCAAGGTCCCATGAGAATTTTCATGTGCAGGCAACTCTGCTCCAAGGTCCCATGAGAAGTCCGTTGAAATGATAGGAACATCTCTCAACTTAGAGGATTCCAAAAAATGAAGATATTTAGCCTTCGACCCTTTCTTATAATGTTGGGATCCTCTACCCCAATTACACCACACAGTTATATTGTGAGTTGAATAGAGACTAATGGAAGGAGGGGATTTATGTGGCCGACCATGGTGGATGGTAAGTGTAGTAAGGACCATGGTCGGATTGATCATCAAGAATTCGATATCTCTACGGACAAAGTTTTTTGGGGAGTGATCAGCACCAGGAATATCCGGGGATAATGGAGAGGATATCCTATTCAAGGTAAGAGAAAATTATGTTAGAGGAGGTTCAGTATAAGGTTCATTGTGAGGTGTAGAATCAGGAGGACAAAAGTAAGTTGAGGGGATATCAATATAGTGTTCAGGGGGACAAATCTAAGATGGTGGTGGGCTCCAGTATTGCAGCAATAATGCTGCAACTCCTAGGACTCCCTTCTTTACTTTTAGCAACTCGGTTGTTCGTAACAAACTTGGAAGAGACGGTGCTGTATGCACAAGTACTATCTCTTGTCGCAGTTGTCACTTGGTCAGCTGGCACAAGTCCACTAGGGGCTTTAGCCAACTTCTATAAGTTCTCAGAAGAAGCTTTTAGGTGATGGATGAAATCTAACTCAAAGGAATCTAATCTACTTGTGAAAAGAAACTGAAAGCGAAAAAGAAATGCAAACCCTAGCAAACCCTAATTCTACCAGCTAGTTCTACTGATGGAAAAATGAGAATGAAAACTACTGAATGAGATGCCATTGACTTCAAAAAGGGAAAATGCATATGTCTTAGATTACTTTTTTCCTAGAAAGTATCTTTTTGTATTTTTTTGATTGAGTGTCGATTTTCACATGCATATGCTTGAACTGTGCTTCACTGTGCAGGGGTGGATCAAGGAAAAGGAATGCTTGGAAATGGTTGGAGAGGTTCAGAGAGGGTCTAAGGAGTCCCTAACACTCTTCCCCAGAGTTTCACAAGGTTTGGCTATCAGGAAACCTCACTTGTGAGCTTCTACAAGAATTTTGCAGTGGTTCTACAGGATGTTCCAGAATTTCTACAGGAAGTTTCAGAATTTCTACAGGATGTTTGGAAATTGGTTGTTAGGGGATAGATGAGTGAGGGAAGGTGCATGGATGGATTTGGAGGTAGGATAGGGGTCTAAAAATGGCCTAAGGACTGGTGGGTGCATAGGTGAAGAGATGTAGAAGGCTGACTTGGCTTGAAGAAGGCTAAGGAAATGATAGGTAAGGAGGTAAGGATTCGTGGACAAAAAGGGTAGATAGGGAACGAGAAAATTAGATAAGAGATATGACAGGTGGATCAGATGATGCTTTGGGTAGATGAATGAATGAATGAGGATGCCCTACACGGTGTACCTTGATCAAATCAACAAAGACCTACAAATGATCAAATCCTAAACTAGTCTAGTCTAACCATCAACAACATAAATGAGCAGAAAAATTATTTGGGAAGAAAACCTTGTACACCATCTACGTAAAGAAACATTTCAGATGTCCAAACCCATGACTAATCTCTACTAATAAAACAAGCACACTAACAGATTGCATAAACAAGCAAACTAGTGTTTTTGTGAGGCAGCACTGTTCCCTCAATTCCAGCCCCAAATCCAATAAGGATGAGGCAAAACCTAGGAGTGTGGTTGTCCCTTTTCTTGGAGGTTTTGTTGTTATTATCCTACCAAAGCACCTAAACCAAAATCATTCATAAACAGTGATCTATTCCAGCAACCATAACGAAATCTACTTAACCAAAATATATTCAAATGCATAAAGGAAAACAGTGATACATAAAGGAAAAGTAACAATACAGAAAGGAGGTCCTAGGCTCTCAGGTTGGGCCCAACCCTGAGAGCTTTGGCTCCTATGAAAAACTCATATTTGATAGGAAACCAAACTGCTTCTCATTATCCAAAAATAATCATAACAGTCATGCCAAAAATGGCTACAAAGGAACAAAATAGAGTTGCAGCACTGAGGTGCAAAGTACACATTAGTTTCAAAAAGTATTTTTACAAAGGCTGAGGCCTCAAAATTTATAGATCACGAGGACCTAGCTGGCCACCTCAATTTGTGGAACTCGGCTGTCAAACTGTGAGTTAAACAGTCCCTTTCTAAATGTTGCTTGGCTGCCTTCTAGATTCGGTTTGGCGGTCTTTGGAGCTCGGAGTTGGAGGTGAAGATCCCGAGGAAGGGTCATTGAATGCCATAAGCACCCCCCCTTCAAGTCCTCACCTCAGGCTTGGCTGCCTTATAGCTCATGATTGCTTTGACTTTGCTCCAATAGATGTCAAAAAACCTGAAATAGACACGTGTTAACCACCTAGGACAAGTGACTTCCCTTATTCGTACCAAATACATAAACATACTAAAAATAATGCATAAACTATAGAAAATGATGGATTTGAACAAGGACTGAACAAGGAAAATTAGGCCAAATGAGCCCAAATTGTTACCAATTTTGGGAATCATCAAATGGCCTAGAGGGCAAAGGGGAGGATATCAGAGCGAGGTGGGGAGTGGCGGGAGGAGAGGCAATATTCGTCCTTGAGATAATGTTATCCTGTTTTTTCTCGGGAGAAGACACAGGTTCCATAGAGGGGCTAGTAGAAGCAGTAAGAAACATCATACTTAAATAGAGTTTTCTTAGAAGAGACTTCATTACCTGAATTGCAAACCTGCAACGCCCTATCCCTAACATGTATTTCCATCCACCCATCACCGCGACGTTGTCCTCGAGTATATTGTGAATGTCTTCTAGGGCACCTATCCAACAGATGTCTCATATGGTGGCACAATAGACATCTAAATGGTAAGCCCCAGTAATCAAGTCGATGCCTATGTATTAGTTGATTGTGTTTTAAATCTATATGTTCTGGGAGCCCACCCGAGAATCTCATTTCCACTAAAATCCATGCCACCCATTTATTGCACGCACCCAAACAACCTGGGTCGATATATATAAATTCTCCAATTGCATCTCCCATCTATTTAAGTACATGTCTAGTCCATAATTCTAAAGGTAAACTCGACAATTTTACCTAAACATAATTGTTCTTTGGAGTATCACAAATAAGATTAAATCCAACATACCATCGATAAAGCTGTAAAAAACTCCTCCCTCAAACCCATGGCTTGTTCATGATACAATCTAGATCCTCTTGATGTAGAAAGTGAAAGTTTTACCAAGAATTCATAAGATCGCTAGCTTTCGGTGAACATCCAAGAATGGGCACCAAGTTACCAACTGAGCTCTAATACAATGCCACATATTCCATGGAGGAAGTTTCACAAACACCCATTGTCTGACTAGAGCACATTTTTGTAAACTGGTTATTATATCGCATAAGACATCATAACAAAAAATTACTAGTTTCGTCTCTGAGGAAGGTGCAATAGATTTCTCATTGAAATGTTTCTTCTATAAAAAACCATAGATCTATGGAGGACAGGCATTGTCTTGAGACTCTGCATGTGTGCCACCTGTCAGAGGCTGCCGGAGGATCTACATGGGTGGAAATGTTCGGGTGATCCAAAGGACCAACTTTTGCCGCCTGTGAAAGTAGATTGAGGTAAGCCTTTTCAGCGTCGATGGTGGCAAGTATGAAGGCATCTTGGTCCAATACATCTGAATTTAATCAATCATAGTGGCCACTCGTGTCTACCATGTCATATAAACCATGTCATGTAATATGCAATGGCAAAATTAAGATACAAATCTAGTTGGCCTTGTCTGGGATCACACCCCACCACACCTAGACGATGAACATATTAAATGTTTTGATAGGAAACAGTCCCAGTAAATGCTACAATTAAGAATTTTCAGAACCACAGTGACGTATCTGCAACGTAACCTCCAAACACCTATATAAAGAAAAATATTAACCCCTATCAAGCAAGATGACCCCTTCGATTGATACACACCACCAATATATGTTTTGTGGACATAAAATGTTTCTCAAACCACCCAAACAAATCACCAAATCTAAGAAATTAACTCCACGCTCTAGGCAAATTCCACCTAACACCTTGATAGTAGGAGTAAATCAAAAAATAGAAATAGCATAATCATGCCACAAACAGAATAATCAGACCTAAAACACCACCATATTTAAAAAAATTTCAAATTGTATTATCAACAAGGAAAAATATAATTAGGAATTGTGCCAGTGCACCAATCCAGAGATCAAATTGATCCAAGAATCCACCAACTCGATCATATGGCAACATTCATATTACTGCTCCCACAAAGGAACATGAATTGTACCCTCTAGGGTAAATGAAAATTACAGAGACACACCCATACCCCTTGTGCATACTAGCTAGGCATGTAGGAAGACATAAATGTTGCCACCCACCGATCTAGGGGTCGCCAAAAATTATTAGGATGCCAGATAATTTCAAATAACTGCTGAGAAAAAGTACCCTAAGAAAACATAAAGCCATGGACATAGAAACCATAGGTGAATTCCAGGCAACTAGGGCTCTAGAGCCCTTGGTGGGTTGACTTACTAGTCTTGGAGCCTTAGTTGGACAAACGCTCTAGAGCTCGGCGGTAACTGTGGGTTGAGTTAGTAGTTTGGATCCTTGGTTGGAACAAACACTCTGGAGCCCTGGATGGCTGGGATAGAGATCGATCTGATGATGGTTTTGTGATGTTCGACTATAAGGTGGAATCACTATTTGATGGGTTGAGGTGGATGGCCTCTGGAAGCCCTATATGGTTTTTGATTGATGTGGTTTACGACATCCCACATTCATGTTTGGAATATGGCACGGGGGTGAATGGTTGAAGAGAGATTTGGCTTAGCGATTCTACGGTCGAGTGGAACGTGGAAGTCCCATCCTGGGTTTATATTTTGCATCATTAATGAAAGGCTATTTCTCTTTGTATCTCTATGAGAATTATGATGGATTATATGTAGTTTATATAGTTGTGATTTCATTGGTATTTTTGTCCCTATTATGCTGGTTATTTACATGTTTTATGACAGCAACCATGAGTGGCTCTCATCATGTTCTTACTCGTTATTGAATGATCAATGTATCTATGACCTAATGGATGAAATGACAATTAATGTGATAAGGAGACAATGCTTCATAGTGAATCTCAGATAAGTATGAGACCCCTATGCTTAGATATGTTATTTACACCGGCAGGTTACATATTTACTAAGTGTTTGACAAAATCCCTGTCATGGCTAGTAGGGGTCCAGTCAAGGTCTTGAACAAGTATTTGCTTTAGTATGTTATTTTACTGATTTAAAGAGATGGTTCAATTATGGACAGTGACCTGGGCTTTGGGCCTAAAACAGTGGCTCAAATCCCTGAGTCGTTGGCATAACACTAACAAATTGGACCTCTTGCCGCTGGCACGCAAGCCTATGAGAGTGACTATAAGGTTACAATTGCATGCATACGTTGTCATGGTAGCAACTTTGGGTTTAATTAATATAAATGTTAGGTAAACTTAGAGGTTGGGCACCTATAGTGGTGAATTAGTTATTGGGTACTAAAGCACTTGAGGGATGTCTATATGTTGTGTTTACGTTGATTCCACTTTCTTAAGGTCTCCTAAAAGGTTGAATCATATGATATTAGTCCTTCGTTGCATGTTTACCCCAACTAGCCAATTATTTAAATAAATGTCAAAAAAGAATGTTACAAAAAACATCTTTAAAATTTAAAAATTCAATAATTTAAATTATAATTTTCTCACTTTTCAACTAAATTTCATGAAATAAATAACTAAGCCCAAAAAAACTTTTAACACTTCAAAATCATCAATAAATTTAATAAATGATTATTTCATGTAAAGTCAATTAAAAAACCAAAAGCTTGCAAAGATGATAAAAACTAATAAAAAGGTTTCTCCCTAAAAACGATTCGTTGTTAAGAATGAAAATTTCTACATGGTAAAGTGTCCCTGACTTGATGAGGGGCAATGACAAAAATCCAAAACGTGAGAAAATGCTGCAATATAAAGTTACGGACTCATTTATATAATTTTATATTAAATAAATAAATAGATTGAATCAGGATAAAAAAAATTATTTACAAAATTTTGTAATAATCCCAGATCAAATGTTTTCCACGTTAACAGTGTTTACGATTTCTACGTAAGCATAATCATTTATATAATTTTATATTAAATAAATAAATTGAAGACAAAAAGAAAAAATGATGAAATTTTTGTAAAACTGATTTCCACATTAGCCGTGCTTATGATTAGTGTTTTCCACGGCACTTCTAATACTCTCTAGAAATAAGTAATAATGTTCCTTGTCCAACGCCTCGCCATACGATGACGTGTTATTAACACCGTCATCCCTGACTCAGCATTCACTTTGTTTTTTAATGCGCGCCCAACCTGTATTCGCGTAGAAACCCGCCAGTGCCAAATTCTGCGGCCGCCCAACGTTTAGTCGGCCTTTATTATCCAGATCAATCCAGCGGTTCCCTAATCTCGAACTTTCGCCCACCGTCTACGCCCTTAATTTCGCCCACTGTCTACGCCCTTTTTTCATTATCAAGTACTTGGGTTAACCTACGATTTTTTCCAGAGTTCGATTATCAAAATTCTGTATTGGCCACTGATCAAATAGCAACTGGTTTTTGCATACAAGAAGAAGAAGAAGAAGAGTTATGGGAACGATGGCTTCATGCTCCCGGCGGACGGACGCGGTGAGTCCCGACGCTGTCAGGATCGTCCACCTGAACGGCCAGTTGGACGAGTTTCCGGCACCGGTTACCGTCAAGCGAGTGCTGCAGAACCACCCCAACCAATTCATATGCTGGGCGCGTGATCTCTTCGCCGTCAATTGCCGCCCGCTGCAACCCGAGGAGGAGCTCCGGCTGGGCGAGCTCTACTTTCTCCTGCCGCTCTCAATCCTCGACTCCGATTTGTCAGTCAAGAATTTGGTGGCCTTGGCGGCGAGGTTGTACGCCACCGCCAGAAAGGAAGCGTCCAGGGCGGCACAGCGGCGGAGGAGCACGGATTCTACTTGCGATCTGCCCGGAGAGGACCTCAGTTCGACGAATGAGAAGTTTTTGCGGAGCTGCGATGATCCAGAGCTGAAGATGGCATTCAGGGAGCACTTGATCTCCAAAAGCAGGTCGTGGAGACCCGGTCTGGATACCATCCAGGAAACCGGCTTCGCTTGTTGAGCCCATTTCTCAGAGTTTCTACCATTGTAAACTGATTTTTCAGTTCAAAATTGTTTGCCTTTGATTCTCAAGAACAAATTTTGTACTTTTATGTTAAAAATTGATTGGGATCGATTCTCAAGAATAATGTTTAAACATTTAAATTTAGTACTTAAGTGACGAGTTTCAATGATTAATTGCAACACCCTACGAATAGACTTATGTCGATTTAACTCGTTTCCCTCTTCCCCATTTTCCTCAAAAGGGACGGTAACTCTAAAAGGCTTTTTGGCGAGACCAGTGAATATTTATTTGCTGTTTTTCGATATCCATTACCAGCTGTAATACTCACCCTGTTTTTCTGTTGTCGCTAATTTGTTACAGTGCGACTAGGGGTATTGATAGTGCCCCCTTTATTATGCAATTATTGTCATCGAATTGTCAAAAAAGCTAATTTGTTACAGTGCGACTAGGGGTATTGATAGTGCCCCCTTTATTATGCAATTATTGTCATCGAAATGTCAAAAAAGTTAGCTTCTGTTGTTTTTTTAATTTTGGGAAAATTTATTATAGCTCAGTAAAGGAGCAGTGGCATAGTTGTCACCGGTTGCTATGGGCAGAATACAGGTGGGTTATCATTATTATTCAATATCTCACTAGTGATTAATAAGGGAGCAAAATTTCACTATTGCTAAATGTTTCTCAGTCATGAATAGTTAACCTATTGCTAAATGCTTCTCACTCATGAATATAGCGATGCTTCTCAGTCATGAATAGTTAGCCTATTTCTTAGATACAAAAAAATACTAACTATTAACCCAAAAGTAACAATTTTACTGGATACTCCACACTCAACTAGATTTCACTTTGTTATTAAAACTTTATTTTATTAAAAAAACATTTTAATTAAAAAATAATAAGTATATGCTACTTTCAAACATTTTTTTCCTATTCCATTTCTCTGGTTCTTCGAGAGTTATTAATTTTCCATTATAATTTCAAATTCAATGAGATTAATTACAATGTTCGTGAGGCTCATATGAATATGAGAGCCCAGAGAAGGCCAGAAATCATCAACGCACGTTAACAGGATTTAAATAGAATTAGTAATCCATATGAAAGGATGCAAGGACCGGGAATTAAGGTAGGATTCAGAGAACACGGCAAATTACGTGAACTACAATACAAGCAAAGTCCGTTGCGCCAACCTGAGTCTCTGCCCCGTCGGTGAAAATGTCTGTCAGCGATGTGATCCTTTATTCGCCCAACATTTTGCATCAAACAACAGGCAAACGTATCGTCAGGAATTTTGTCAAGAAGTCGAGGATTTTAACATTCGAATGTCTGAAAGTTAAAAGTAACCAAAAATAAGAAAAATTCAATTATTTTCTAATGAGAAGGGAATATGAATTATGTGATTCATTTAGTATCAATGTTTATATAAAGTAGAATATTTAGTATCAATTTTGATTATATATATGAAAAAATCATAATTTTCATTACTAGATAAAAAATTACATTACTATGGTCAAAATAGACTAAATAACAATCCAAAAAAATAAATAAATAACTATACAAGTTCTTATCATGTCCACAAAATGTCTATATAAAAAGCAAAATAAAAACAACATTACAAGCATATCCTCCCAGTCACAGAGGGGAATTTTATCATAGAACACAAAAAAATAAGTTTTGTAGTTTGTCAAACTATATTTCCATTTACATGCATTCTATGAAAGGCATGACATAATATTATGAGGTATTTTCATCTATCTGTTCAAGGATCTTCCAATTGTCCAAATTCTAAGTAAGGCATGCTTTAGATAGTATTTGTGTATTAGAGTTTCTTTCCCATTAAAATGACAACATGAAATCTGATCATAAGCAACTTTTAAATATAAGATTTCCAAAGAAAAGATATAGTTTATGCATGTGACATCTTGTAATTTAATTAAATCAATTTATAAGACTTTTTGAGTCACCAAAATTTACAACTGGGGACATCCCTTCTCAATAGAAAACAAGAGAAGAAGCTTGAGGCTGAGTAACTCAGCATAATTATTTGTGCCTAGCGGGATATGAAGCTTTGTAACAATGATTTTCCTGAGGATATAACACAACAAGAGAAGAAGCTTGAGGCTGAGTAACTCAGCATAATTACTTGTAGCTAGCGGTATGAAGCTTTGTAACAATGATATTCACTCCTAGTAAGTGAACCCCATCAAAGAAAGCCTAACAGTGTACTACTTTAGCAATTATGTTGCAAAAATGGTGTGTTGGCTCATTAGCCAAAATAGAGAGAAAGTGGCAATGACTTGTGCAACAACCTTAAACAAGAATGTTAGTCTTATCCTGGAAGATTTCATAGTTCCTGGAGATCCATATTCCCCAGGTGATAATTGGCTGTAAACTCTTATTTTTCTTTGGATTTTCGGATTTTCTTGTTCCTACCACTGCTTGCAAGCATCATTGTAAGATGCACTCTGTCAATTAGAAGTTATTCACAAGTAGTTTCTAATAGTATTCCATATTCCTAAAACCAAAGGGAATGAGAGAAAGAAGTGATCCACTGTCTCTTCATCATTTTTGCATAGGGCACACTGGATAGCCCAGCCATACTTCCTTTTTTTAAATTGTGGCGTGTATGGACCTTATTTTCTAAAATGCAACACTAAAACAAACGTACTTTAGCTACGCAGCAAAGCTTTCCAAGCCGGCTCTCCCGGTCTCTTGTAATTTATGATAAACATATAGCCGATTTTGGCAAATATTCCCCAAAAGGAGAGTGCACCCAACCTAAACAATCTTCCCTGTCTCTAAGGGTAACATGGGAGATATTTAGAGCAGCAATGTAATTTTTCCATTGTTCTGAGTTTTTAATTGGAGAGTTTAGCTAGTTGGCATTGGGCCATCTCTGAGTCTAGATAGAAGTACCAGCATTATGAAACACCTGGTTCAAGGTAATCTTTCCATTTTATTTAGATATTCAACCAGCTCTTGAAGCAGGGATCAATACCAATCCTCAGCCTTTGGGCATTCCCAACTTTCCAAGCCAATCACCAGATCGATCTGTGAATTAGCCATTTTTCTACATAGTTATAGTATGTCTTGATTAATTTTCAGAGGAATATTCCGGCATAGAAAGCGAAAATAACATATGACAGCCAATAGAAGTGTGCAGGGACTGTGCAGTTGATCCCAGTCGCGTTCCCGTGCGAACTCGACAATTTTCTTCAGCAAGTTTTTAAATGTAACATTGCTTTCACCAGAGCTCTTCACGGGTTCCTTGTATTCGTTGTCCATTTTTTTCTAGCACTGACACTCCGAGCAGAAGCCCAAAAAAGTAGATACAGGTGGGCTCAAGAGAACCCACATTAATATTTACAAGCAGGCTTGAAATCACCACGTTAACAGGATTCAAAGAGAATTGGCAATCCATATGAAAGAATGGAAGGACCGGGAACTTTAATATAATCCACAGAACACAGAAAATTACCTGAACTAGGTTACAAGCAAAGTCCGTTACGCCAACCTGAGTCGCTGCCGCGTCGGTGAAAATGTCGGTTAGCGATTTGATCCTTTATCCGCCCAACATTTTGCATCAACGAACAGGCAAACCGGACGCGTGCAAGCTGTCATTCTTTTCACCTCTGGTCCACTGCCAACGTTTGTCAGAAATTTTGTCCAGAAGTCGAGGATTTAAACATTCTTGTGTTTTTGTTGTTGGTAAGTTAGCTGGCACAACAGATGCGTGCTAGTAGTCAATATATTCGCCTCTGTTTCACCGCCAAGTTATCGTTAGTAATTTTGTCAAGAAGTCGAGCATTTTAACATTACTTTATATAAATATATATACATCAAATAGATTAATAAATGTAATAAGTTTATTTTCATCGTTTAACACCATATTTAAGCATCCATCTCCGTTTGGACTACGATCAAACTGATATCATATCATACGTGATTGGTTAGGAAAATGAATATGAAAAGAAAGATATAAAACATGATTAGAATTCAAGGTATTGTTTAGAAAGCAATTCACTATTTATAATGTTTTTTTCCTAACTTTCTACTTAAAAAAATAGGTTATATATATATATATATATATATATAAAAAAAAAGAGAAAAGAGATTAAACGGATTAAAAAGTCAGAAATAGAACTATAAAAAAAACATTAATTTTTTCTTAATTTTTTTATATTATTACAAAATTAAATTTTAGACAATGTTATAATTTTTTATTTAATGGTACTTTGCACAATAAAGTTTCTTCTATATTTATGCTTCATTTTTTTATAAAGAATCTAATATAATTTTATGTATTTTGGTTATCTATACAATATAATTAAATAGTAACTAACAATTTAAAATAATCTATATCTCAATGCGTTCAAATACAAGTATTACAAATTTGATATACATATTTGATATGCAACAATTTAAGGGATTTCATTATTGTGGAGAAAGCAGATGAATCAGTTGTATAGATGATATTATTGGATAGGGAGTAGAAGCACCAACAAGGATTTAATTGTGTAGTGATTCAACATCTATGGTTAGAAGGCATTTGTTATCGAACGATTATGTAGTGATTTTCAAATGCATTTCTAAGTAGAGTGAAACAATGAGGTAGCTAGTGGAGGTTGTAGATATTTGATTAAAATTTTTGTGTAAGGTTACTGTTAGGATATTCCGACACATAGGAATAGTTAAGTTCAACTTGGTCTAGTATAGAGTTAGGTAAAGTGTGTTTCTTTACCGTTGTACATTTTGTAACTTACAATCCGACGGTCACGATATGTAGTGATCCGACGGTTCATTCTCTCCTCGGTATTACGACACTTGATCCGTGGCTTGACACCCGATTGGTCCATGAATTCTATTTAAAGCGCATGGAGGGTCATTTGTAGGTTCACCGTGCATGAGAGAAGCTTATGTAAATTTTCATTCTTTTATTATTAAATTGC
>APFE031663125.1:457169-494630 GCA_000404065.3 Pinus taeda | reverse complement strand
CCGACTACACTTTGGTGTGATAATCAAAGTGCCATTCATCTTTGCAAAGATCCAGTTCAGCATCAGCGTAGCAAACACATTGAACTACACATGCACTTCATCAGGAAGCTCATTCATGACCATGTTCTTGAAGTGCAATATTGTTCAACAGATGATCAGGTTGCAGACATCTTCACAAAGGCTCTCACAGAGGCGAAGTTCACTAAACTTCGATATATGCTTGGAGTTCAGGAAGTTGTCACTAAGGGGGGATAGGCTCTAGTGCCTCCTTCCTTCTCCTATTGTGTCATATTTGTAAATCCTTCAATCCTATCCCAAGTTGTTCTTAAGGGGGGATTTAGGATATTCCGACACATAGGAATATAGTTAAGCATAACTTGGTCTAGTATAGAGTTAGGTAAAGTGTGTTTCTTTACCGTTGTACATTTTGTAACTTACAATCCGACGGTCACGATATGTAGTGATCCGACGGTTCATTCTCTCCTCGGTATTACCGACACTTGATCCGTGGCTTGACACCCGATTGGTCCATGAATTCTATTTAAAGCGCATGGAGGGTCATTTGTAGGTTAACCGTGCATGAGAGAAGCTTATGTAAATTTTCATTCTTTTATTAATAAATTGCCTGTAGTAGCCACGTTGGCGCAGGCCGTGGACTGTTTCCCTCTCTGAGGGTTTTAACCACGTCAAAATACTGGTGTATTGATCTGTGATCTGTTTGTGAGAGGTGTCCTTCTGGTGTTCTGTCTGAGGAACTTACCCTGTAAATTCCTACAGTTACTTAGTGCAAAAATTTGGTTAAAATCTAATTTTTTGGTTTCTAAAGGTAATAAATTAGATTTTAAGTTTATTTTCATCTCTTAAATTGTGTGTATGACAAAGAATATTCATATTATTATATTAAATCTCGACCATCCATGTGATATTCATAATTTAAAAAATATAATTTCTTAAAGCCACATTTCGAATAAAAACTTATTCAAAGTAAATATTATCTAAGCTCCTAAAATTGTGGTTTTCCACATAGGAAATCAGACTAATGACAAAACAGAGCTACTTTCTCCAAAATATTCAAAAATTGACATCCAAATGGCATTGTTTATATATATATATATGTTTTTCTTGTCATTTGACTAAGTGATCTCAATGTGTAAACTTGAATATTTTTTAACAATTTGCAAGTTTAATTTATATGTGTTTTGAATGGGTAGAGGATGAGCTTACTAAACACATAAACAAGTAAATTTAAACCAAATTTTACAGCCAAACAGAGACAAAACCAACATGTCTGAAGCACATAACACAAGCATGATAAAGGAGTTCACCCCTCTCTTGGGCTACATCTCCTGGTCTAGCTTCCAATGTAGGGCCTTTTTCATTAAAAATTATCAAAAGTGTGTTTACATGCTTTACACCACTCAAATAGTAGAATTGATGTCTCCAATGGATCCAACGTTGTAAAAAAACCTTGTTTTGGTTCTTTCTGCACCTCATTTGGCCAAAAACCAAAAAACTTTATGCGTGTTTATTCCTCTTCCTAAATTATGCAGCTTACCATCCTACAATTTAGCCTCAACTTGGCTTGAGTGCCCCAAATGCGGAACCAACAAAAAACTTAGCACAATTCCCGCTCGATGAATGAATTTGTAGGATCGTTAAGGACGCCATTAAGCCCTCAGTCCCGAAAAACCTGGTCATGTGGCGCCATGCGACCGCGTAGGGGGACGAAGATCCCAGGCTCTGTTTAGCCCCCATTGCTCACACGTGCCGTTGGTTCTATGCACTCGCATGTGACCATGGTTCGACCCTCCTTGGGGCTGGCCCCTCCAAACTTTGTTGTGCCCGTGGTTTTATCGAAGGTCGTATCAACTTGGGGTTGGCCCCCACTTTGTTTACGCCATAGTTTTCGAAGTTGGTCTCCGACTATGGCATGTGACTGTGTATCAAGTCGTGAGGGCTGGGCTAGGCCCTAGCCCTCAGCTCCTCGCTCACAGTCCTATGGCCCAAGGGTGGATAGGGGTGAGGGATTAGCATGAACCCTCCCCCATATGTGCCATACCAAACCATTAAATAAAACCCGCACTCATTATATAACAAGTAATGAGTGTTGAAATAACAACAAAGCTTGTTAGGAGATTGATGAGAAGCATGGAGCTAGGGTTTTTCTGCAAAAATGAGGGCTTCGATGTGGCTGTCGTGCTTTCCTCTTGGGAAGGCTCGAAGGGCAGCCATGGGGGTTTGGCTTCAAGGTGGAGCCAGCGAATTTCGACCCACGCGTTCTCACTGCTTTAGGACTAACTACCTGGCTCCCTTACTCCCCATGGGATTTCGATGGTCCATTCTTACAGGGCGTTTTGACTATTGTGGTGGGTGTATTGCAACTCGATGAAACAGAAGGATCTGGAGACCTGGCCACTGATGCAGGTAACCCTCCCTAACCAGTTGTGCTTTCTGGATGCCGGCTATGATTGTTTAATGGTTGGTGGTGGCCTGAGATCTCCTTGGACCTCTACTTCTCAAGATAGGTCGCAGGGGGTCCCGCGGGTGCCTCTCGGTGTCTCGTTCGACTCCACGCCGAGAGCTGGCCAAATGTTGTGGCTGCCTTAATTTCCTAGCATTTTGGGCTACCTCCCCTAGCAAGCTTTGGTCTCCTGGCTAATAGTGATGGCGGTGCCTTGCCTCTGTCTGGCACAGCCCCTCGGTTCTTCATTGCTTCCCTCCAGGCATCGGATTCCCTTGTTGTCCCAGACTCCTTCCTTTGATCAAGTTGATGAGTAGTTGCCTCGGATCCTTCCAGACCGACCTATGGTGGCTCTGGAATCTTCCTCCATTGTGCGGCCTGGGGTTTTTCTACAAGAGGACAACTCTCAATTTTGGGTAAAATCTTCTAGCATCCAAATTTTTATAAAACTTCCAAAAGGGATTTCTCTCTTGATATGGGTTTGTTAGGCAGAAAGTGTTTTACTCATTAAGCACTCCATTATGCAGAAAGCTGGTTATCCAACAAATATGCAAAACTTAATTCATGGTGGCAGAGTCTTATAGGACTGCAGCTTCCTGCAAGATTACAACTTATAAACAACATCCACAATAGTCCTCAATCTGAGGTTAAGAGGGGGGGAGGGCCTGTCAAAACAACCTCCAACGCAGGTAAAGGAATAGGGACTAATTCATCAAAAAACACTGAAGTCACTATGAACCAGATGCATAAAGGCCCCTTGTTCAAGAACATTCTTCAAGGGAAAAAAAAAAGAAAAAAAAAGGAAGGTTCAGCCTCAAGTCCATATATAGTGGAGCTTATGAACTCAATCCCAGAACTAAACATAGAGGACACAGAAGCAGATATGCAATGTGCCTCCTTCGAATCATAAACTGTAATTCGTCGATTTAATTGTTTTTGGCCAAAACTTGAGGAAATATTTCACTCGATTTTGACCAACTGGTCCCTTGACTGGGAAATACATCTATGTTCTAAAGGTTTTTTCATAGTTAAATTCCCTTCTCCTGCCGTCAGAGACTGTATACTTCAGGAGGGGCCATGGTAATGGGGAATGATAAATCTCTTTATGACTCCCTGGTTGCCAAATTTCGATGCAAACAACATGGTCATCTCAAGAATGACGGTGTGGATTCGCCTGCACAACCTCCCTCTTCATTTCTGGGATGAGTGAATTCTCTCAGGCATTGACAACAACATTGGGAAATACCTAAATATGGATACCCAAATATTGGAGGAAAGGATCTATACACATGCCAGGATTTGCGTGGACGTGGATCTCAGAAAAGGATTTCCAGACTGAATTCATCTAATCCATAAGAAAATGAATTGGACTTAGACACTAGACTATGAAAACAAAACCTTCAAATGTAGAAACTGCAGACAAACAGGGCACCTTCAAAATCTATGCCTGGAAGCCAAAAAAGACAACAACAGAAGAAAGAGAAATGGGAAGTTGCCAAAAGGGTAGAATTTCCATCCATCCCCATAGGATATGGAGGAAGAAGAAGTTGAGAAGGAGTCCACACAGAACTGCTTTTTTACCCAAAAGAAAATGGAAGAAGACAAAGTTGTGGAGGAAATCCCACCTCCTCAGAATAATTAGGCAGTACAAGCACCAAAAAAATAGGTGGGTTTTGCTCAAGTTCCTAGGGGAACACAAGAAAACCATGCATCAGATCCCTAGGGGGAGAAAGTATAAGAATCAATGGAACCAAGCGGGTACAAGAGGATACACTCATCAAACAATTCAGATTCAGATAAAGACATTCTTGGACCTGATGAGCCCTTGCTTACTCTTGTCACCAACACTCAACAGCAAGGAGGTTGGCGCAAGGTTGAGAAGAAAAAAGGGAGAAAACATTAGTTTTCCATCCATTGTATATTAGTTCCTTTTTCTTTGAATGTTTCTGCTTACCACCAGCCTTTGGCTGGGTGATGCTTGGTTATCTACAATTTACAACATGTAATTTTATTTTTCTATGCCTTTTTCCTTGGAAAAAATAACAAGTAATACAATGGTGCCGCATTGGTGTTGGACTTGGTTGATAGGTGTGAGGTCTTGGTTTCGAACCCCAAAGGTGTTGTTTGACCTCCAAACAAATTTTGGCCGCCATTAGGAGGCCACGCGATAGCCACTAGTTGGCCCATGTGGCAGTCCCTCATTGGGCCACCACAACAAAACCACAAACCAATAAAATTTCACCATGGCACAACCAATCATGTTCTGCCAAATGCCGACCATTCATTGGTCGATGGAGAACCCAGTCACCTTCCAAGTCATGGCCCAGTCAACATACGGACTGCTGACTAGGTGTACCTGCAACTATTTTTCCAAAATTTGTAGATGTTTCATAAATCGATCAGAATACGTTTCTGGTAGCATCTGATGTCAAATTTGAGTGAAATGAGTTAAATTGGATTTAGATCATCGAGATCTAGATCCAACCGTAAATGTTTCGACCTCTATCGTACACCTACAATTTTGGGCATTATTTTGATCCACCGGATCACTGCTCCGCATTGGAATATTTTGGACCTCCAAAAGATCTTTATCAATAAAAAAATAGACGAGGGAAACATTACCTCACCTTTCCAGTCTCAATCCACTGAACTTTTCTTGAATTTGTCATTTTGAGCTTTTCATGAAAATACATCATTTTCCATGATTTTGGAGTCCTTGTCTTGCTGTCATAGATGGCATCTTACTACAATTTCTCAGAATATGCAAAGCATCAAACTTCTTTTGAAGGAATAAACACATTCCCGCCTCGGTCTCTAATCAAGGGAAATTTAAACAATCTCAAATTCTTCTGACATCGATGAAAAATAGCTCTCCTATCATATAGGTATGGGCTTCCCAAAACAATACCACATATATCAATTGGAAATACATCAAGCTCTACGTGATCTAGAAAGTTTACAATCATTGGAAATTTCAATTTACATCTTTTTGTCACATGTAATTTTCCATTGTCACCTATCCAACCTAGCGGATAAGGTTGAGGATGAGGAATGGTTTCTAAAATCAAGTTCTTGACAATGTCTTCTGAGATAAGATTTTCTTGTGAACCACTATCAAACAATGTATCTATCTTGGTATGTTTTGAAATATCTCTAATATGGAAAAGTTGTATTCTTGTTTTTTCATCTTGAGTTTCATTGAGAAAATTTGAAGAACTAGTACTTGCAATGTCCTTACCTTTCAAACCCATGGCTGTGATCTTTGTTTCATCTCTAGAAAATTAACCTAAATCATGTTGTGTAGTCGCAGCTGTCTTCTCCTTCTCCTTGTTCTTAAATTTTTTGGGTCCCATTTCTGGATGAAGTTTCTAGCAATGATCTTCATCATGGCCCTCTTTGGAACAATGTTTACATGTGATCTTTTCTTTCTCCATATTGATGGTAGCATTCTTCTTTCCTTTTCCTTTTTCTCTGGACTCAAAGGAACTCTCACTAGTTTCTTTAGAAACATTTTTCCCTCTTGCCTCTAAATGAGTTGCCTGAACACAAACTTCATCTAGTTTTGTAGGGTTAAACATGAGAATGGTATGTCTCAAACAGATATGTAATCCTCCAATATATTTGACCAAAGTATTTTGTGAGGACAAATCTATACCCAAAATCAAAGATCTTTTCCTGCTCTTTATCTTGCCTAAAGTTTTTCCAACCAATAATAGCTTTCTACATGTATGCTAAAGGGTAAAACTGCATTCTTGCAATAACAAAATCATTCCAAGAGGATAAAACCTTACCATGTTTCTTCATGTTCTCTTGAGTTTTGGATTCCCACCAAATTAGTGTTGCACTTTCTAATATAAAAGAAGCAAGTTGAATCTTGGTCTCATCATCTTTGATTCTTTGTATTTTGCAATACACTTCAATCTAATGAATTCAATTATCTAATCTCTCTGCATTTACCACTCCATTGTACATAGGGAATTCAAACTTAATGTCAAGCTTAAGCAAAGGAGTTTTACCATGACCCTTTGGGGAATTTGGATGTGTTTGTGAAAAGATAGAAGAAGTTGAAGGTGAGGATGAAGATGAATATGAGGATGATGATGGAGTTGAAGGTGGTGGTTTGTCACCATTCCCCCCATTCCCTTTTAGATGTTTGTCTCCCTTTCCTCCATGAGATTTTAAGCTCTCTCCATACAGTATGGAATTCCTCTCCTCATACAAAACCTTGACCATCTTTGACATCTCAAAGAATGCTTTTCTGAAAGTTTTCTCATCTTCAAACATCTCTTCAGGACCTTCTTCATGTGCCATAACTATTTAAGCTTGAAGTGTGTTTGTTCTCCTTGAAACAATTTGAGATCTTGGATCCACAAGTCCTCCTTCTCCTCTTTTGAGATTCAACCTTGTAAGCATCAGAAAAACACTCACAAATAAATCAAATCTTCACAAAACTTATTGCTCTGATACCAAAAATGATTTGAATGTGTAAACTTGAAGATTTTTTTAACGATTTGCAAGTTAAATTTATATGTGTTTTGGGTAGAGGATCAATTTACTAAACACATAAACAAGTAAATATAAACCAAATTTTACATCCAAATAGAGATAAAACCAGAATATCTGAAACACATAACACAAGCATGATAAAGGAATTCACCCCTCTCTTGGGCCACATCTCCTGATCTAGCTTCCAATGTTGGGCTTCTTTCATTAAAAATTCTCAAAAGTATGTTTGAGTTCTTTACACTACTCAAATAGAAAAATTGGTGTCACCAATGGATCCAACATTGTAAAAACCCCTATTTTGGTTCTTTCTGCACCTCATTTGGCCAAAAATTGAGAAACTTATGCTTGTTTCTTCCCTTTCCCAAATTCTACACCTAACCATCCTACAATTTGGCCTCAACCTGGCTCGAGCACCCCAAACGTAGAAATGGTGCACAAAACCTGGCAGAATTCTCTCTGAGTGGGTGGATTTGTAGGACCATTAAGGGTGTCATTAAGCCCCCAGTCCCGAAAATCCTAGTCACGTGGCACCATGTAACCGCATAGGGTGTCGGAGATCCTAGGCTTTGTCTAGCCCCCATAGCTAACACACACCCTTGGTTCTATGCACTCGCATGTGATTTTTGTTCAAACCTCATTAGGGTTGGCCCCTCCAAACTTCGTTGCGACTGTGGTTTTATCGAAGGTCATATGACCTTGGGTTGGCCCCTAATTCTTTTGCACCACGGTTTTCGTTGTTGGTCTCCGACTATGGCATGTGACTGTGTATCAGGCCATGAGGTTTGGGCTAGACCCTAACCCTCGGCCCCCCACCTGTGGTGTTGTGGTTAAGGAGTGGCCAGGGGCTAGAACTTAGCCCAACCCCTCCCCCATATGTGTCATACCAAACCTTTAAATAAAACCTATATTCATTAAATAACAAGTAATACAACGGTAGTGCATTGGTGTTGGACTTGGTTGATAGGTGCAAGGTCTTGGTTTCAAACCCCAAGGGTGTTTTTCGACCTCCAAATAAATTTTGGCCACCATGAGGAGGCCTTGTGGCAGCCAGTGGTTAGCCCACATGGCACTCCCACATTCAGCCACCACAACAAAACCATAAATCAATAAAATTTCACCATGCCACAACTAATCATGTTGTGCCAAGTGTCAACCATTCATTAGTCGATGGAGAACCCAGTCACCTTCCAAGTCATGGCCCAGTCAACATACAGACTGCTCACTAGGTGTAGCTACAACTCTTTTTCCAAAAATTTTAGTTGTTTCCCAAATCGATCAGAATGCATTTCTGGCAGCATCCGATGTTGAATTTGAGTGAAATGAGTTGCATTGGATTTAGATCGCTGAGATTTATCCAACCATACATGTTTCGA
This sequence comes from Pinus taeda, assembly GCA_000404065.3. Taxonomy (NCBI): domain Eukaryota; kingdom Viridiplantae; phylum Streptophyta; class Pinopsida; order Pinales; family Pinaceae; genus Pinus; species Pinus taeda. The sequence goes on along the minus strand of APFE031663125.1, from coordinate 486,290 downwards.
GCTTTGTCGCACACTTTCAATTTTGATCATTATTTTGATGCACCAGATCACTAAGCTTGCCTATCTTTATAAGAATATATTCACTCAGTGTTTCAAGACAAAAAAATAAATAGACTTTTGCACTACATATATTATTAAAGACAATGAAACATAAAATCAATAAAAAATTGTGTGGAACCATCACAAAAAGGTAGACATATTTATAGGCTCTAAGTCCACGAGTGTTGGACCCTTACCACATGCCAGGTGGATTTCAATCCATGCAAGGCATGTGTTCATGATGTATTCTCTCTTAATTTTATTTAATTGAAGAAGGATCTTGTCCTTGGCATCACTTTTCTCAAAGATGACCTTTCCAAACGAGGACTTCATCTATCAATAAAGGTTAATTATATGTACATATTGATTATGTTTGCCTCTAGTGTCTTGTATCTGAAACCCCATTAGCCATAGTTGCATAGAACTCAACATATGAATGGTGATCTTTGCCTTAAGATTTTTCTTTCAGATTAATCACGTTATCAATTTTCGGTCAACGTTTTGAACCAACTAATTTGGTTTATCATCAGGACAAAGATGAAGAAACATATCTATCTAGAGGCTTAAATAATAGAGATGCATAATGTTTAAAAAAAATTGATCGTTGGACAGAATCAAAGATACATTATAAGATTTAATATTTATTAAAATAAGTTAATAAATTTAAGAAATCTAGTAATTAATATATGATCATTGATGGTCATGACATCTGCATGTTGGATGTCCTCGTGTACCTCAAGTGGGTTTGCATATGGAAAAGGTAGGTCAATTACTCAGTGTAAGCTCTAGTTCTAGAGCCTCCTTGAGTCCCTCTATTACTAGCTCCCTATGGAAGCGCACATGTTACCTAAGCATTAGGGTGACAATGAAGAAGCAAAAACACTTGTAGAGTAGGAGTTTTAGAAAGCAGAACCAGTAAGTGAAACTTAGGAAGAGAAATGGCAAGAAATAGAATAACCAACAAGTCACATGTGTTGAAAGTATAAGGAACCAACCAAGCATATCGCCGAGACAAAGAAACCCCTTGAAGTAGCAGGAAGATGGGTGAGAGATCTAGACTAACCTAACAAGCCAAGGCTCAATGGAGAGAGGAAAAGAACCAATCAAAAAACCAATAATTAAACTGAGAGGCTCTCCAAAAGACAACCCTCTAAGAGATGAGGCTTAAAATATTAATGATAGATCTAGGCACCCTATTGTAGCTAAAAAACAAGAAGTCTTTTGCAAACTATTAAGCATGAAATATACAAAATGAAACTTTAAAGACACAAATAACTAGCCTAGATAACCCCCTACCTGAATTTTTCCACCTTAAGTGTAATAATATTGATGTGTTCGCGAGTTCCTAGAGTGAAGGAGGGGCACATCCTATGTCAGCCGGTGGTTGCATCTATGTTTGGATGCAAGCAAGAGAGATAAACTACAAGATGATAATGAAAGGGAGCTCAAAGGAACCACGGGGGAGGCCAGGCCAAGAGGGCCTAGTCCTTCCCCATCAGGAGCGGTGGAAAGCTTAGTAAGATGTAGACAAAAAGTAGAGAGAAATGCAAAAAACTTGGAGGTACAAAAAGACAACTATGTGAAAGAAGATAGACTTTCAGAAAAGAGAATTACTAAAACAAACATAAAAACATCACCGAAATGAAAAGAATTACAAGTGTGCCACATTATAACCTTGTTGCTACCTCTACCAAATTCCTAAAATACCCAACATAATCCATTACTACATAGTTATGATATGTTGTCACCCATTGCAAATTATGTGAGAGGGTGGTCAGTACACCTCCCTCACTGATTGCTTGTTGCATTAGTTAGGACCACCCTGTTTGTTTATGACAAGTTCAACCACCCTATGTAGGGGATGATTTAAACATCGTGTGGTTTAAGAAGGCAATGATTTTTTTTGAAAAATAATTCCAGCACGATTTTGATAAAATCTAGCGGAAATTTTTGGAAATCTAAGTTATAGTTGTTAGCTTCAAGATTTTAGGTGCCGGAGACTTTTAATAGTGCTGAATCCATTTCCTCCATAAAAAGACAATTCAAACACTCTCACCATTAAAATTTATTGGAATGAAAAAACCAAATTCCAAAAAGAAATAATCATTCAGTGAAAAATGTAGCGTCATTAGAAAACGCCTTTAAACATTTCACCGATTAAGAAGTCAGAATTTAAATAGTTCCCCGGTTTAAATTGTTTGAGGCCTAGATTCCAAATCAGCTATGTTATCCTCCCTGAATACGGTAGAAAGCACTACTTTGGCAACGTGGCAGCGCAATATCCTTTTAAATTGCAGACGCGCAGTACCTAGACAAAACTGCTTTTACTTCCTTTACAGAGACAGTAAATTGGTTCATCTTGGATTTGAAAATTATTAAAATTAAATTGCAATGGGAATACTTTTTATTAAAATTATTGAAACCGTAGAATGTTCTTCACGTTTTTTTGAGAGAAATCCCTATCTACTGGCCAGCAGATACGAGCTTTACGGCACGTGACCAATCCTATGCTTACATGTCCTTACGTCTTATTATTAAGAGTTTACCCGGAAGGTGTTCAAACTTCAAATAGAGGAGATGTCAATCGTCGCCAGCTTTTTGACCTCTCAATTGCGGACGAAATTCTAGAAGCTTGAAGGTGGAAACCTGGACCTAATTGCCATGTGGGCCGAGGCACCAACCAATGGAATGTGCATGGAAATTTCATCTTATTAAGACGGCACACTCCCTGCAAATGTCACGTGTTCATGCGGTTTATTACGGTGTAAAGAAATAGCAGGTCCGTTACGATCCGGCGAAAGCTCGTAATTCGAAACGGATAAACAAATACCTTATAACACAGCAAACGGTGTTCTGTTTGTGGGGATGTGTCTTATTAGTCCTATGCCGCAAGTAATCTGTATATTGTCGTCGCTATTTCATGAAATACGATTGATTAACTTATTAAAACTGAGGTATTGGTTTTTAAAGCCAACGAGAGTCTTTTTTTAATCTTATTTGGCTTTTTCTCGAGGCGAAGAAGTATATCGTAAGGATTGGTTTTATTAATATTTTCAAAAGAGTTCTATTGTTTATGGTTAAAACGATTTGTTTTATTACTATTTTCCAAAATCCAAACTAATGTTGCCCTTAGTTCTTGGTATGAAATGTTTGGTTTGTTAGTTTTGGATATATTTTTTGTAGCGTATGTATGTCTTGTAGAAACATATATCTTGTAAGTTACGAGGTACGCCGTTATGATTCATGTCAAAACACATGCCACAAGACTACACAAAAACTAGATTGCATGGTTTTGTGCATGTACTAGCTTATCTTTCTAGTGTTGAGCTTGATGAGTTGAGCATTAAAAACCTCATAGCATCGAAGATGAGTATGAAAGTATCTGAGATCAATCTCAACGAAATCTGCAACATGAAGCTATTAGCCATACAAGCTTCAAACACATGTTTGTGAAGGGAAAAGAAATCATGAAGAAAAGAAACCATGAAGAAAAAATACATAATAAGTTACCTCAAGAGGAAAGACCTTCTGCTTCTACTCTAGTGCTGAAACCCTCCATGATTGATGCCTTCCTCTATTAGGATTGACCTTCTCCTAGCACTGAAAGATGGATTATTCTCAAGCTCGCGCAACTGCCTAGTATTTGTGCTCTTTGGAAGTTCCTCATTGGAAGATTGGATGCAATACCCGTCCTAGTATTAGTGCTCTTACTTTTCTTCCTTTTGGAAAACGGTTGCTCTCCAAAGTAGGGTTGAATTATGCTCATTGACGACCCTCAAATGCCTTTTTTGTTAGAGCATAAATCAATGCTCAAAACATGTTTGAATTGCAACAAAATACTACAAAGAAAGCATAGGTTGACGAGAGCACTCGGGCTATGATAGATGCTACAAAAAGAACTGACGTTGACTAGAAGGGTGATGGTGTAGTAGATACTACAAGAAAAACCAAGGTTGATCAGAAATAAAGATAAAATCGAGGTCGATAAGAATCCCGAGGTTGTCATAGATAATACAAGTAAACTCGTGGCTTATCAAGACCATGGGGTTGTGGTTGATACTGCAAGCAAAATAGAGGTTGACCAAAAGACTAGGGCTATGGGATATTATCATGCCAGCAAAACCGAGGATGAGCAGAAGCAGAAGCTCCGGGATATGGGAGTTAGTATAGTAAAACTTGAGGCTGACTAGAAGCCCGAGACTAACTAGAGTAATGCAAAGAAAATGGGGGGTAATAAAAAACCTGAGGTTGTGGCAGATACTGCAAGCAAACCCATGACTAGGCAAGGAACTGGAGCCGTGAGAGATTCTCTAAGAAAAGTCAAGGCTGGCCAAATTACTACAAGAAAAACAGATAATGACCAAAATCCCAAGACTATGGGAGACACTATCAGCAAAATCGACGCTAATAAAAGCCATGGGTTTGTGTCAAATACTAATACTACAGCAAAAAGTGAGGCTAATCAGAAGCCTGGTGCTATGGGAGATAGTGCAAGAAAAACTGAGGTTGCATATAGAGACAAGTATTTGTGTTGGATATGATGACAAGCCTCGACCAAGAAATTAATTCATTGTGACACTAGTATCGAACTATCCAAATGATTATGCAAGAGCACATGTAATGCATGCAGTTGGGTCCATGGTAGTTGGGTCTCAGGATGGTTGCCATGGGTGTTCTATTCCATAATAACCCAGGTGTTTTTTGGAAGGAGGATGACTTCATTAGTGAGGAAAACAAATAAAAAAACTCAACCCAATCTTTCAATACTCCCAAATCAAACTCAACTTGGCCCTACTACCAAGTTGAGTAAACTTGCTCCTTAGTTTGACTGTCCATGGGAAAGTTAAACTCACCCACAACAATTTCAATACTTTTTGTTGTAGAGTTCTCCGAAGTTGTTGCAGGAAAATTCATGACATTAACTCAGAGGAAAAGTTTCATTTGGAAATTGTCAGTATGACCTTCTGCTAGTAATTTTACCTTTACTTTCAAAATTTTTTTTTTCCTAAAATTATATATGAACTAATTAGTGATAAATCAAGGATTATTTTCTTCTCTACTTTTCTCTTTACAGAAAGCACTCTAATTTTTCAACGTATGATTTGCTAAGAAATCAACTTCAGAGAAAGTTGTATATTTTTGTGGAACATATGTAGAATTACATTGGTTCTCATGATTTTATATATAGTATTAGGTTTGTTCTCAAAATTTCTATCAATGAAATGGGTGAATTTTATCCTACACCCAATAGGTTATCGATATGTAATTTGGCTGAACTGATTATAGACCAATTTCTAGGTTTTGGTAATTTTGATTTCAAAATATCTTAGAAAAGAAATGCAATGATTTAAATGTGTGTTCAATAAATACGATGTTCTAATGGAACTTTGCATTTGTGGTTTACCCATATAGATTCCATGGAGAAGGATAAGTGGTGTGACATCAATTGTCCTCATACAAAGGATTTAGTTTTACTCTTTTCTGGAAGCAAATACTTTGTTCCAATATTTTTTAATTCCATGAAAAGACTGAAAGCCCTAATAGTATTCAATTATGGTTACAAGAGAGCCATAATATTCAATTATGGATTCAAGCGAGCAACAATGAATAGTCTACTAACCTTATCTTCACTTACTTAACTTAAGACTATTCACTTGGAGAGGTTGCATGTGCCCCCACTTCAAGAGCAAAGTAAAGTCTTGCAGAACCTAGAGAAGTTATCTTTAAGATTTAAGTAAAGGACTTGGAAACATGTATGGGTTCAATGACGACCAGTCGAGCATTAAGCTTCCAATAATGCTAGGTTTTAACCTGGACCACTATTGTGATTTGGAGGAGTTTCCCCCTCGTATTTGTGACACGTCTTCAATTGTGAATTAGACTATTACTACTTGTCATTTCCTTCGAAAGTTACCCGACGACTTGGGGAAGCTCAACTCTTTAAGAATGTTAATGAAGGAAAGAAAGTAGGTTTTGCTAAGTTCTCTTATGCTTTTCAAGTTTTTCTTGGATATCTACAACATTTCATGAGGCAAAGTACATTATGTTAATGAAAATTTGTCTTGACAGAAAGACCCATTTTCAAATTCTAATGCTTTCAAATTTTGTTTGTATATCTGTAATGTTTCTGAACATTCAATTTAAGTATCATGATCCCATCTTACAACTGATTTTTCAGTAACCCATTAGGATTTGTAGCTCTGCATAAATCCATGTCTTTTGATAAGACCCACTTCCAAATCAGAATACAGTTTCCTTTTTGCAATAACCACATACAATGTCTTGATTTTGTGTGTTGAGCAAATAGAGGTTGTGGAACAATTTTGCGCTATATAAGGTCTTGATTCATTGATTATGTATAGATTATGGCTCTTGATGTAACAATGTCTTGATTTTGTTGCTTATTAAATAGAGGTTGTGCTTTACTATTTCACAAACTTTCTTACAATCTTTCCATAAGTATTGATTTGTAATTTCAGTCATTGAGGGATGACAGTAATGGATGAGGTAATATTTCATGGTTTGAGGTTCCCCTATTGCTAACTATTTAAATATAGAACCTCAATTTAACTATTAGCCAAACGAATTGTATTTGATTTGTAAACAATTCATTGCTTGATTTATAGATTTTGATTTTCTCCCTTTTTCATTTTTTTCTTAGATTTGGTATGAGATTGCTTTCAATATTTGGGTTCCTTGGTTTCCCCACCATAGCTATGAGGTTCAGATGCTATCTGTAAATAATCTTGGAATGTTACAACTTTCCCTGTAAGTGTGCTTTGAAACATTGACGTTGATTTTCCATTGTGTTAATGCAAATAAGCACTGCAACTGGTGCCATTATTTAGATTTCGTGCCGAAATCTAGGTGGCCTTGTAATGATAGGGTGATTTCTTGCTAGGTACTAACACTATATGAATTTGTATCCCTTATGTTGTCCTGAGATATTCAAATTCACAATAGGAAGTGGGGTCTCTTTTCACTGCATACTGTAGTTAGTTTCTTGAACATAATATATAGTAGATTATGTTTTACTAATCGACTGTGAATGTGATCCCTCATAGGAAAGGAAATTCAAAGTGACATATATTTCATACTAATTTGTCAAAATGGTGGCAAGAGAAAGGTTTATCCATTCCAAAGTATATTTGAAGCCAGGAAAATGCAGCTTTCTATTCAACAATTCTCTTAATTTCATATGTACATGCACAGGCATAATAGTAGAAATTATTGAAGGGTTGTCTAAGTAATATTTTCCATTGCACTACATTCTTTACAACTTGTAAATTAATAACTCGGAACAAGTCATTACACTACTTGCTATTCTTTATTAATTAGTGTTTAAGATTTTGATATTGAATTGACTAAGATTTTTCTTCCTTCTGTGAAGTTGCGTGTTATGTAATGTTTCTTTTCCATTCACCATGTCTAGCCTATAAAGTGTGTCTAAGGGTTAAGGAAGATTGTAAATTTTGGTAATCCTTGAACTATGTTATAAGGTAGAAACCCAATGGAGCAAGGTGGGTGCATCCCCATGAAGTGGTCAAAAATACCAAAGTTGGTCCTAGCTAGTGCCTTGAGCTAGAAAAATTCATTTACCCTTGTATTAACAGTGCATCTCGAGAGGATTCTGCTATTATATTTTTAAGATTTATATAAGTCAATATTGATGGATAAAATTCATGAGAAGTGAGTTGGGATGTCCTTGCAAGGTGCTTGTTGATTAGTGGAAGTTGTCATGGCCATTATGTCAGGCCAGGTGGTCACACTCCCTTAACCGTGAGCACAATTGTGATTAAGATGGAATACTTCTTAGTCTATATTGATTTTTTAATAGTGATGGTTAGTGGGCTCATTCGCAGAAGCTTCTATTTCCCTAATCCTTTTTATAGAGTTGTAAAATTAAATTTCCAAAGGTTTTAATTACACTACAGAGTTGAGTTTTAGAGAGTTGTGATTCACAGTGTTAAGTATAGAAGTTATGATACTTGCATTAAGACAAGCACAATAGAGGTATCAATCTTTGTTATAATCTTACCTACATATAAGGCTAAATTTATATAATGTGACTCTAATAGGTTATGAGTGGGGGCGATCAATATAGACACTCGAAGCAATCTAAATGGTTATCTACACTCTTATTATGAGAGAGAAAGTACAAATGTATAAATGCTTCTCAGCGACCATTTTTTGGAATTTTACATTGTATTTCCTATTCCTTGATTTACCAAGTTTAAATGACTGATCTAAATCATACTCTATAAAATCTTTGTTGAATTATTCATTATTTTCTCTATCCTATTTGAGTAGGCACAAGAAAATGGTACTTGGAATTACACCTTCATGTATGTTAATCATACAATCAACATGAAATATCTAAACTAACCACTGGAAGATGCGCTACTGGCATTGAGATGAGTAGCTTTGTTGGCTCCACATTTGCATCCTGAACCTGGATCCCACCTTCAACGGAATTATCAGAAGAGGGAATGAGGTTGTCCTATATTTGCAATCTGGAGATAGTATGGTTTAGAGTAAGAGGATGCTAATGCGTAGAAAGGAGGAAAGTTTGCGAGCAAAATCGAAGCTTCTCAAGGATCAAACGTTTGGTGCTCAAATTGTTTCCCTTCACACAAGTGGGTGATTTTGGCAGTTTGAAGTGTATATTATGTACTGGGAATTGCTACTTTTTTTCTCTAGTTCTAACTAATATATTTAACCAATAGGGTATAGACAGATTTCCTTAGAGCAATCCTAGAAACCAGAGAGCCTTGTTAAGGATTCCTAAGGTTCTTTTTATTGACAAATTGTTATTTTGGAAGCATTCTCGCTATCCAAGCAACGAACTCCTAAAATTTTTGTTAGTAATTTTACCTTTAATTTCAGAATTTGTTATTTTTCCCAAAATTATATAGAACTAGTTAGCGATTATTACGAGATTATTTTCTTCTCTACTTTTCTCTTTACAAAAATTCTAATTTCACAACGCAGGATTTGCTAAGAAATCAACTTCAGAAAAAGCTATATATTTTTATGGAACATATGTAGTATTACATTTGTTCTCATGATTTTATATATAGTATTAGGTTTTTTCTCATGATTTCTGTGAATGACACGGGTGAATTTTATCCTACACCCAATTGGTTGTCAATATGTGATCTGGAAAAATTGATCACGGACCAATTTCTAGGTTTCAGTCATTTTGATGTCAAAAGATCTTAGACATAAGATGAGAGAGAAATGACCATTTTCATCCCATTTATGTGATGACACAAGTATTTATATGAAACAATTGAATGTCATTAGAAATGGTTGAATTTTTTTGCTAAAATATTATGTGAATTACAGATAATGGGTTTGCAAAAGTAAGAGGAGTTATGGGTCATATTTTTCTAATAGAGGCCTTAAAGCCCATGAGTGATCATAAATTGAAAGAGTATTCATCTTTTGGAGTTCAAGAACTTTTAGGTCTAGCCAAGGTCCCAATTTTTTTGTAAATTTAGTTATAAAATCTTTGTTCCTTCGCCTCTCCTACACTTTCCCCAGGTAATAATGGATGGTTTGCTATCATCACTTATTCATGTTTTTCTTTAATTGAATTAACGATTCAAGTTTTTGTGCTTTGTCCTATATTTTTTCTAGTTGAAAAATGCTCTATAAATAATAGGGTTCTCTCGCTTCCATAAGGGTTATAAAAATGGGGTAACATTTTGAATTTTTTTTATAGCAGACCATAGATACAATTTTTTCCAGCGTAATATTATATTTTATGTTGGTGGTTGATCATGGATACTGAGTAATTTTCCTAAATTTATGGAGCTTGCATTGGACTATACTTAAGCAAAATACCTAAATGGATTATTACTGAACATGCATGCTCCTCATATTCTTACATCTCGGTCCCTCTATATGACAATATTGGTAACTATCAAACTATGTTTTCATCATATTCATTTGATCTTATGCCATAAGTTAATCTTTGTTACAGTTAAATGCCATTAGACTTGATTTTGCTTGCAACTCACTTCTACAAGTCCAAATGTCGTAAAGCACATTATAAATCATATTGATATATGTGTTCTATTTTGTTCAAGAAGCGTTGAAAATTTTAAGTAACTGCTTTAATGAATGAGAACATATATACATAAATATTTCTGACTAATCGTGGAATAATTGAATGGAGCTAATTTTTAGTGGTTGATTTTCGCTCACTTCCTGATACCTTCTAATTTTGTACAATTATATTTTGTTTTTGTTTAATCTATATTGACTTATTTCCAAAACTAGATTCCTGATTTATGAGAGAACACTACTGTGTAATCAATATTCAATATTGCACTGTCAGAGATAATTCCTATTATAGAAGGACCTTCACCTTGCAAATGTTGATCCACAAAGAAATATTCATCAACGACTAAATTATTCACTAAACACCAAGCGTCATTCACAAAGTATCATAACTAGTTAAATTGTCCTTGCTAAAAGCCAACTAGGCCGTGAAGGCTTAAGACCATCCTATAGAAAAGAAGGTCATCAATTCATACTGCTTTTCTAAGTTAGAGTTTGACTTATATAAGGATCGAATAAGATAGCTTGAAAAGATGCTTATTATAGCTATTTCGATGGAGTAGTTTAGAGGCCCGTCCTGTTGTTATAGCCATGAATCTGATCAGTAGAGTAGACGACATCTATTAACCCTTTACCTTACCCCTTATGCTACATGTTAGACCATCTAGATGTACCTTTATTTACTTAGCCTTCAACAAACAACCTTATTTATGGATGGAGTACTAGCCCTTATTGATCACTTGTTTAAGCTAGGAGAAAGTAGCTTCTATTTTATCACTGTTCAGAAGCACAATTATGCATTTTCGCAACTCCTCCAATTTATCGATTTTCATTTTTTACCTTTTTCATTTTTTCTTATATTTGGGTTCCCTGGTTTCCCCACCATAGCTACGAGGTTCATATTTTGTCCGCAAATAACCTTGGAACGTTACAACCTTTCCTGTAAGTGTGCTTTGAAACATTGGTGTTACTTTTCCATGTTTTTAATGCAAATAAGCACTACAACTGGTGCCATCATTTAGCTTGCATGTCAACATCTAGGTGGGGTTGTAATGATGGAGTCATTGCTTGCCAAGTACTAAGGAAATCTAATTTTTTCTTCCTTTTGTGTAGTTGTGTGTTCTGTAAGCTTTCTTTTTGATTCACTATGTCTAGCATATAAAGTGTGTCTAAGGTAGTAGGGAGATTGGCAATTCTGGTGATCCTTCAACTATGTTACAAGGTGGAAACCTTAGGGAGCAAGGTGGGTGCATCCCCACAAAGAGGTCACAAATACCAAAGCTGGTCCTGGCTAGTGCCTTCAGCTAGAAAATTTCCTTTACCCTTATATTAACAATGCATATGGAGAGGATTCTACATCTTTTTAGAATCCCTGACAGGGACTTGTTGCTTCACAACATTTCTTGTTGGATTTGAAGTCATTTTATAGCAATGTTAGGTCTAACACTCTGCATCTAGGTCTAATACTTTGCATCCCCACAGACACAACATTAATGGTTTAGCTGTGAGGTGTATAATTGTATAATTTAATGTTTAATGTCATCAACATTTTGAATGGTTGGAATTCATTGTGATGACTTTTTTGCATCTTATTTCAAAATTTCATGTTTATTTTGTTCGATATAGTTTGAATAATAAGAATTTTTTTAATAACAAGATTATGTGATGTTTAATACCACCATAAGTATAATATTTATTAAAATTATAATCAAATATTATAAAATAAAATAAATGTGTAAACACATTTTTAAAATTAAAATTTATATAAAAATGTATTGAATTGAAGTTGATTCTATGAAAAAGATGGACGTTCTTACAAAATACATTTTAAAATGGATAAAATTATGTAATAATGCATCATATTGAGTTAAGAAAATAAATCTCTCAATAAGAGACCCTATAGCTGCTAGGGTTTTGACCTAGCTAAGTGTTGTCTGTAACCCTCCCCACCTTGTAGTGAGATTTTGTAGTTCATAATGGTGCCTAGTTGCAACCCAATTGAAAAGTCAATGAATCATGAAGAAATGGTTGTTGGCTCCTCGAATCTTTCTTCTTAGGAAGATCAAGCTAGGGTTTCTTTTAGTACCATGCTGAAATCCAAATTTCTCTTTCGATTGTCCATGAAGCTCCTGCTTTTAATGTCCCTTTGGGGGTTGAAGCCATCAACAATGCGAAATATTTTTCAGAACTTGGTTTTCTCTATAGATTTTATGGATTTTGGTTGCATTTGACTCATCTACATAAGTGAATTTCCCATACATGGAAAAAGGTGTCTCAAGATTTGAATATTTTCTCTCTGACTCGAGGTTTTTTTGTTATTCTCTTTCCTAACCATGATGATAAGAAGATCACCTGGAATTCTAGGCCCTGGTTCTGGGGTAGTGTTGGTCACTTCATGTAACCCTATTCCCCTTCTTTTGATATGGTTACAACGATAATATTCTCAACTCCAATATGGCTAAGACTTCCAAAGCTTCCTGTGCAACTTTGGAATTTCTTTACATTCGCTACTATTGGAAACGCAATCAAGGAATATTATAGTTGCAACCTAAGATTCGAGCATTCCCCTAAAACCACTTATGCTTGAACATGTGTGGAGATGTATTTTAACAAGGGTTTGCATGTCGAGATCAAACTAACAACACGATATTATGTATACTTGATTACAAAAATGTTTCATTATGATGTTGTACATGTTATGAAACATGGCATGTAATCAAGAATTGCCCCAAAAGATTACAAAAAAGTAGAGGTTGGAAAAGCAGTCAAAATCCCAAATGGTGGGAAGGTGCTCAAACAGAATATTATACTATATACAAGGAAGAAGAGATCCAGTATATGGAGGAAGAAAAAGAAAATTGAGAAGAAGACAAAGAAGATTTTTCAAAGGAAGGAAAAGAAAACTAGGAAGAAACCCAATTCAAAGAGGATCCTCCGAATTTATAAATAGAGGAGCAAGTTCAACAAATCCCCATAAACTCTGGATCCCCCACTAAGTTTACAGGAAATAATAATGAAAACACAATCTCTTGGGCTGATCGAATATATGGAAAAAGTGATAATGACAAGAAAGAACACTCTTAGAAGAGAAACACCATGGATCCACCAGAAAACATGTTTTGGATCCACATTGAGAAGAAAGACAAAAACATCTCACCAAGGAAAATGAGAAGTCAAACAAAGTCTAAACTGTAAGCAATAATGGAAAGGAGATACATTTGAATCTTGAGAGTTTTTTGGAGAGTATTTAGCTTGAAAGGGATCAATTTTCTTGTGATAGTGAGATATCACTTGAGGGTTTGGATTGAGTCACTATACTCAATTTAAAACCCACTTGCAATTCTAAAACAATGTAAAAGTTCAGGATCAAATCCCAACTCTCTTTTTTAATAAAACACTCATATGCGTGGAAAGAGTCGATGTGCTATTCTTTTTTATTTTTATATACCATTGACCCTCGCCGAATAATTTTGTTATTTTTAAAGATTAGGATAAAATAGTTATAATCTAAATATATTTAATGTGTATAAAGTTTTTTTATTTATATAAATATGGGATTTTATACATTATTTTAGTATTTAATTAAAATTTTATAATTTATAATTAAATTATTATTACTTTTATATGTTTAAATATATTTTTAATTACAATATCTAATTATAATTTTAAAATATTTTAAGAAATAATGATAAAAGAAATTTATTTTTTATAATAATGTCGAAAATATATATATTTTTAATTTTAGATATGATACATTTATTTCTCTTATTTCCTTCTTATTGTTGTGTTTGAGCCTAGTTTATCATCATGGGTCGAATTGTCAATTAAATTAGCATTTAAGGTTATAAAGTGTGTTGAATTTTGACATTTTAAACAACATGAATGTATGAATGTTCTTGAATTCGTATTAAAGAAAATTAGGGTTAATAAGAATCCTGAGGTTGTGGCAGATACTACAAGTAAACCCGTGGCTTATCAAGACCACGGGGCTGTGATTGATACGACAAGAAAACAGAGGCTGACCAAAAGACTAAGGCTATGGGAGATTATCATGCAAGCAAAACCGAGGATGAGCAAAAGTAGAAGCTCTGGGATATGGGAGTTAGTAAAGTAAAACTTGAGGATGACCAGAATGCAGATGCTGACTGGAAGCCCAAGACTAACGAGAGTAATGCAAAGAAAACAGGGGCTAATAAAAGTTGTGGCAGACACTGCAAGCAAACCCATGACTGGGCAAGGACCCAAAGCCGTGAGAGATTCTCTAAGAAAAGTCAAGGTTGACCAAATTACTACAAGAAAAACAGAGAATGACCAAAAGCCCAAGACTATGGGAGACACTATCAGCAAAACCGAGGCTAATCAAAGCCATGGGTTTGTGTCAAATACTAATACTACAAGAAAAGGTGAGGCTAATCAAAAGCCTGGTGCTACGAGAGATAGTGCAAGAAAAATGAGGTTGCATATAGAGACAAGTATTTGGGTTGGATATGATGACAAGCCTCGACTAAGAAATTAATTCATTGTGACACCAGTAATCGAACTATCCAAATGATTATGCAAGATCGCGTGTAATGCATGCAGTTGGGTCCATGGTAGTTGGGTCCCGGGATGATTGCCATGGGTGTTCTATTCCATAATGACCCTAGTGTTTTTTGAATTATATTTCTTAACAATTTTGTCTATACCCCTTATTAATGTATTTAATATTTCTATTAATATATTTAATATTTTGGCTCATTCTTCACCATCGTTATCAACTGTCTGCGCTCTGTTCAACCAATCCCTTTCTTCCTTATACTCTCAGCTTCCAGGGCAGGTGTGATAATAGGCAAGATTCGAAGATTCAGTCCAAGTTAAAAGGTAAAGTTATATAACTTCTTCTTATTCCTGGGTAGTGTAAAATAAATTGGATAGAAGTCAATATCGGGGAGATTGCAATAGGCAAGGTTCAAAGTCTTGTTGTAAAGGGTTAATGGTATAGAGTTTCCTGGGAAGTTTCCAAATAATCAATAAGCGTATTGAGCGGGTATGTGTTATATGTGTAAATATAGTCTATATCTATTCTCCTCTATCACCTCTAGAGTCCACCTTTATCGTGCGTGTAAGCCTTGTGCTATGTGAACCAAGATCAACTAGGGTGGGTATTATTCGTACTAAGGGAATGAACAACTTTTACACCATGTATGGCTCGAGTAGTGTTGCAATTACATAAGATCAAGATATGGTAATCAATGCTAGTAAGTTAAGAACTTTATACATTCAGCTCTAATGCCTCTGGATAACTTGGTCATGGGACAACAAAACAAAAAGTGCAATAAATGTGTAACAAAGTTTGCTGCAATTTATACATTGCGCTATAATACCTTTGGATAGATTGGCCAATGGAAAGGTTTGCTTGCTTCTTTAGGATTATTACAAAATGTTGTAAGTTGATTATCATGCTACTTATTTATTACGCATTTATTGCTAAAGTCACTACCACCTCTCTCTTCTGCATTATTACTTTGTTTTTAATCTGATTGGATATGCTTGTTCAACAAAAGTGAAGGCTTCTCTTGAAACTTGAAAATTCTTAATTGCTTTAACTCTCTACATTGTTTCAATGGAGATGATATGATTTATAACATTTCTTCTGCACTTTTCTCTATATCATTTTTAATAGAATATTGAAGTGCTTTCATATCTCTAATCTTTATTTGGAATCGTAAGTTTTTTCTTCCATCATCTACAAAAAGTTGAATAGCCAAATCGGATCTAAACACAACCTCACCTAGATTGAACAAAGAGTGTGGCCCAAGGAAAGTGTCTCAACAACATCATTTATGTAATAAAGGAAATTCGATTAGATGGATTAGATAAAAAATAGCCTGACTTGTATGTCAAATCATCCATTTGTCTCCAAATACAATGCATTTTTCCAATGTATAGAGACAAAGAGAACATTATACTTAGTGGCGAATCCAAGCACAATACATTTTGAAAACTTTACAATGAAAGAAAACATGCTTAATCATTTTAGTATTGCAACAACCTATGTAGCACTCAGTTGTCATACCAACACATTTCAATTGATATTCAACATGTTTGGAAGGAGGATGACTTCATTAGTGAGGACAACAAATAAAAGAACTCAACTCAATCTTTCAATACTCCCAAATCAAACTCAAGTTGGCCCTACTGCCAAGTTGAGTTAACTTGCTCCTTAGTTTAATTGTCTATGGGAATGTTAAACTCACCCACAACAATTTCAATACTTTTTGTTGCAGAGTTCTCCCAAGTTGTTGCAGGAAAATTCAGTGACATCAACTCAGAGCAAACGTTTCATTTGGAAATTGTCAATATCACCTTCTGCTAGTAATTTTACCTTTAATCTCATTTTTTTAAACCTTTTCCCAAAATTATATGAACTAATTAATGATAAATCAAGGATTATTTTCTTCTCTATTTTTCTCTTTACAGAAAGCACTCTAATTTTGCAACGTAGGATTTGCTAAGAAATCAACTTCAGAGAAAGTTGTATATTTTTGTCTAACATATATAGTATTACATTGGTTCTCATGATTTTATATATAGTATTAGGTTTGTTCTCATAATTTCTATGAATGACATGGGTGAATTTTATCCTACACCCAATAGGTTATCGATATGTGATCTGGATGCACTGATCACAGACCAATTTCTAGGTTTTGGTAATTTTGATTTCAAAAGATCTTAGAAAATAAATGCAATGATTTAAATGTGTGTTCAATAAATACGATGTTCTAATGGAACTTTGCATTTGTGTTTTACCCATATAGGTTCCATGGAGATGGATCAGTGGTGTGACATCAATTGTCCTCATACAAAGGATTTAGTTTTACTCTTTTCTGGAAGCAAATACTTTGTTCCAATATTTTTTAATTCCATGAAAAAACTGAAAGCCCCAATAGTATTCAATTATGGGTACAAGAGAGCCATAATATTCAATTATGGGTTCAAGAGAGCCACAATGAATGGTCTACTGACCTTATCTTCACTTACTCAGCTTAAGACTATTCGCTTGGAGAGGCTGCATGTGCCCCCACTTCAAGAGCATAGTAAAGTCTTGCAGAACCTAAAGAAGCTATCTTTAAGATTTTAGTGAAGGGCTTGGAAACATGTATGGGTTCAACAACAACCAGTCGAGCATTAAGCTTCTAATAACGCTAGGTTTTAACCTAGACCATTGCTGTGATGTGGAGGAGTTTCCCACTTGTATTTGTGACATGTCTTCAATTATGAATTGGATTATTACTACCTGTCATTTCCTTCGAAATTTACCCGACGACATGGGGACACTCAACTCTTTAAGAATGTTAAGGAAGGAAAGAAATTACATTTTTCTAAGTTCTCTTATTCTTTTCAAGCTTTTCTTGGATATCTACAACATTTCGGGAGGCAAAGTACATTCTGTTAATGAAAATTTGTCTTGACAGAAAGACCCATTTTCCAATTTTAATGCTTTCAAATTTTGTTTGTATATCTTTAATGTTTCTAAAAGGAGAGATGATTCGTTAAATTTAAGTATCATGATCCCATCTTACAACTGATTTTTTAGTAACCCATTAGGCTTTGTAGCTTTGCATAAATCCATGTCTTTTGATAAGACCCACTTCCAAATCGGAATACAGTTTCCTTTTTGCAATAACCACATACAATGTCTTGATTTTGTGGGTTGAGAAAATAGAAGTTGTGGAACAATTTTGTGCCATACAATGTCTTGATTCATTGATTATGTATAGATTATGGCTCTTTCTATAACAATGTCTTGATTTTGTTGCTTATTAAATAGAGGTTGTGCTTTACTGTTTCACACACTTGCTTACAGTCTTTCCATAAGTATTGATTTGTAATCTCAGTCATTGAGGGATGACAGTAATGGATGAGGTAATCTTTCATGGTTTGAGCTTCCCCTCTTGCTAACTATTTAAATATAGCACCTCAATTTAACTATTAGTCAATGGAATTGTATTTTATTGTAAACAATTCATTGCTTGATTTAAAGATTTTGATTTTTCCCTTTTTTTATTTTTTTCTCAGATTTGGTATGAGATTGCTTTCAAGATTTGGGTTCCCTGGTTTCCCCACCATATCTATGAGGTTTATATGCTATCAATAAATAATCTTGGAATGTTACAACTTTTCCTGTAAGTGTGATTTGAAACATTGATGTTGATTTTCCATGGTGTTAATGCAAATAAGCACTGTAACTGGTGCCATTATTTAGATTTCGTGCCAAAATCTAGGTGGTCTTGTATTGATAGAGTGATTTATTACTAGGTACTAAGGCTATATGAATTTGTATCCCTTATGTTGTCCTGAGATATTCAAATTCACAATAGGAATTGAGGTCTCTTTTCCACTGCAGATTGCAATCAGTTTCTTGAACATAATATATAGTAGATTATGTTTTACTAATCAATTGTGGATGTGATCCCTCACAGGAAAGGAAGTTCAAAGTGACATAGATTTCATACTAATTTGTCAAAATGGTGGCAAGAGAAAGGTTTATCCATTCGAAAGTATATTTGAAGCCAAGAAAATGTAGCTTTATATTCAACAATTCTCTTAATTTCATATGTACCTGCATAGACATACTGGTAGAAAATATTGAAGGGCTGTCCAAGTAATATTTTACATTCCACTACATTCTTTACAACTCGTAACTTAATAACTTGGAATAAGTCATTATAGTAGTTACTATTATTTATTAGTTAGTGGTTAAGATTTGATAGTGGATTGGCTAAGATTTTTCTTCCTTCTGTGAAGTTGCGTGTTCTGTAATGTTTCATTTCCATTCACCATGTCTAGCATATAAAGTATGTCTAATGGAGTAGTAAGATTGTAAATTCTAGTGATCCTTGAACTATGTTACAAGGCGGAAACCTAATGGAGCAGGGTGGGTGCATCCCCATGAAGTGGTCACAAATACCAAAGTTGGTCTTGGGTAGTGCCTTGAGCTATAAAATTTCCTTTACCCTTGTATTAACAGTGCATCTGGAGAGGATTTTGCTATTATCTTTTTAATATTTATATCAGTCAATATTGATGGATAAAATACATGAGAAGTGAGTTGGGATGTCCTTGCAAGGTGCTTGTTGATTAGTGGAAGTTATCATGGCCATTATGTCAGTCCAGGTGGTTGCACTCCCCTGACCGTGAGCACAATTGTGATTAAGCTAGAAAACTTCTTAGTCCAGATTGATTTTTTAGCAACGATGGTTAGTGGGCTTGTTCACAGAAGCTTCTATTTCCCTAATCCTTTTTATAGAGTTGTCAGATTCAATTTCCAAAGGTTTTAATTACACTACAGAATTGGGTTTTAGAGAGTTGTGATTCACAGTGTTAAGTATAGAAGTTATGACACTTGAACGAAGACAAACATAGTAGAGGTATCAAGCTTTGTTATAATCTTACCTGCATATAAGGCTAACTTTATATAATCTGACTCCATCAAGTTAGGAGTGGGGGCAGATCAACATAGACACTTGAAGCAATCCACATGGTTATCTACGTACTTATTATGAGAGAGAAAGTACACATATATAAATGCTTCTCAGTGATTGTTTCTTGGGATTTTACATTGTATTTCATATTCCTTGAGTTACCAAGTTTAAATGTTTGATTTGAATCATAACCTATACAATCTTTGTTGAATTATTCATTATTTTCTCTGTCTTTGTTATTTTCTCTATCTTGTTTGAGCAGGCACAAGAAAATGGTACTTGGAATTACACCTCATGTGTGTTAATCATAGACTCAGCATGAAGTATCTAAACTAACCACTGGAAGTGTGCTGCTAGCATTGAGACGGGTATCTTTGTTGGCTCCACATTGGCATCCTGAACCTGACTCCCACCTTCAATGGAATTATCAAAAGAGGGAATGAGGTTGTCCTATATTTGGAATCTTGAGATAGTATGGTTCAGAGTAAGAGGATGCTAATGCCTAAAAAGGAGGAAAGTTTGCCAGCAAAATGGAAGCTTCTCAAGGATCAAACCTTTGTTGCTCAAATTGTTTCCCTTCACAGATGTGGGTGATTTTGGTAGTTTCAAGTGTATATTATGTATTGGGAATTGTTGCTTTTTTCCTCTAGTTATAACTAGTATATTTAACATATAGGGTATAGACAGATTTCCTTAGAGCAATCCTAGAAACCAGAGATCCTTGTTAAGGATTCTTAAGGTTCTTTTTATTGACAAATGGTTATTTTGGAAGCATTCTTGCTATCCAATCAACGAACTCCTAAAATTTATGTTAGTAATTTTACCTTTAATTTCATAATTTGCTATTTTTCGCAGAACTATATAGAACTAGCTAGTGATTATTACGGGATTATTTTCTTCTCTACTTTTCTCTTTACAAAGAATCTAACTTCACAACATAGGATTTGCTAAGAAATCAACTTCAAAGAAAGTTATATATTTTTATGGAACATATATAGTATTACATTTGTTCTCATGATTTTATATATAGTAATAGGTTTTTTCTCATGAATTTTGTGAATGAAAGGGTTGAATTTTATCCTACACCCAATTGGTTTATCCTACACCTAATTGGTTGTTGATATGTGATCTAGAAAAATTGATCACGAACTAATTTCTAGGTTTCACTGATTTTGATGTCAAAAGATATTAAACATAAGATGAGAGATTGGTGACCATTTTCATCCCATTTATGTTATGAGACAAGTATTTATGTGAAACAATTGAATGTCATTAGAAATACTTGATTTTGTTTGCTAAAATATTATGTGAATTACAGATAATGGGTTTGCAAAAGTAAGAGCAATTATGGGTTAGATTTTGTTAATAGAGGCCTTAAAGTCGATAAGTGATCATAAATTGAAAGAGTATTCATTTTCTGGAGTTCAAGAGCTCTTAGGTCTAGCCAAGGTCCCAATTTTGTTGTAAATTTAATTATAAAATCTTTGTTCCTTCGCCTCTCCTACAATTTCCGTAGGAAATAATGGATGGTTTGCTATTATCACTTATTCATGGTTTTTTTTTTAATTGAATTAAAGATTCTGCTTTTCGTGCCTTGTCCTATATTTTTTCTAGTTGAAAAATGCTCTATAAATAATAGGGTTCTCTGACTTCCATAAGGGTTATAAAAATGGGGTAACATTTTGAAACTTTTGATAGCAGACCATAGATACAATTTTCCCCAGTGTAATCTTATATTTGATGTTGGTGGTTGATCATGGATATTGAGTAATTTTCCTAAATTTAGGGAGCTTGCATTGGACTATACTTAATCAATAGACCTAAATGGATTATTACTGAACATGCATGCTCCTCATATTCTTACATCTCAGTCCCTCTATATGACAATCTTGGTAATTGTAAAACTCTATTTTCATCATATTGGTTTGATCTTATGCCATAAGTTAATCTTTGTTACAGTTAAATTCCATTAGTCTTGATTATGCTTACAACTCACTTCTACAAGTCCAAATGTTGTAAAGCACATTATAAATAATGTTGATATATGTTTTTTATTTTGTGTTCAAGAAGCATTGAAAATTGTAAGTAACTACTTTGATGAATGAGAACCTAAATGCATAAAAAATTTTGACTGATCATGGAATAATTAAATGGAGCTACTTTTTAATGGTTGATTTTCGCTCACTTTGTGATACCTTCTAATTTTGTACAATTATATTTTGTTTTTATTTAATCTATACTGACTTATTTCCAAAAATAGATTCCTGATTTATGAGAGAACACTACTGTGTAATCAATATTCAATATTGCACTGTGAGAGATAATTCTTGTTATAGTAGGCTCTTCACCTTGCAAATGTCGATCCACAAAGAAGCATTCAGTAATGACTAAATTATTCACTAAACACCAAGCCTCATTCACAAAGTATCATGACGAGTTAAATTATCCTTATTAAAATCCAACTAGGTCATGAAGGCTTAAGACCATCCTACAAAAAAGAGGGTCATCGATTCATATTGCTTTTCGAATTCAGAGTTTGACTTATATAAGGATTAAATAAGATAGCTTGAAAATATATTTATTATTGCTAATTCGATGGAGCAGTTTAAAGGCCCAACTTGTTGCTAAAGCCATGAATCTAATCAGTAGGTTAGATGACATCTATTAACCCTTTACCTTACCCCTTATGCTACACGTTAGACCAGCTAGACATACCTTTATTTACTAAGCCTTCACCAAACAACCTTATTTATGGATGGATAACTAGCCCTTACTGATCACTTGCTTAAGCTAGGAGAAAGTAGCTTCTATTATATCATTGTTCAGAAGCACAATTATGCATTTTCGCAACTATTCCAATTTACATATTTTGATTTTTTCCTTTTTCATTTTTTTCTTAGATTTGGTATGAGATTTGTTTCAATATTTGGGTTCCCTGGTTTCCCCGCCACAGCTAGGAGGTTCAGATGTTGTCTGCAAATAATCTTGAAACGCTACAAATTTTCTTGTAAGTGTACTTTTAAACATTGGTGTTGCTTTTCCATACTGTTAATGCAAATAAGCACTACAACTGGTGCCATTATTTAGCTTGCGTGTCAACATCAAGGTGGTCTTGTAATGATGGAGTCATTGCTTGCCAGGTACTAAGGAAATCTAAATTTTTCTTCCTTTTGTGTAGTTGTGTGTTCTGTAATGTTTCTTTTTCATTCACTATGTCTAGCATATAAAGTGTGTCTAAGGTAGTAGGGAGATTGGCAAGTCTGGTGATCCTTCAACTATGTTACAAGGCAAAAACCTAAGGGAGCAGGGAGGTTGCATCCCCACATGGAGGTCACAAATATGAAACTTGGTCCTTGCAAGTTACAAACATGTATTGGATCGACGTTAGGAATAAGGACAAAGACAAAAACATCTCGCCAAGGAAAATGAGAATTGAAACAAAGACTAAACGGTAAGCAATGATGGAAAGCAGATGCACTTTGATCTTGAGAGTGTTTTGGAAAATATTTAGCTTGAAAAGGAACAATTTTTTTGTATCATTGAGATATTGCTTGAAGGTTTGGATTGAGTCACCATGCTGAATTTAAAACCCACAAGGGATGCTTGCAATTCTAAAACCATGTAAAAATTAAGAGTCAAATCCCAACTCTCTTCTTTAATAAAAACACTCATATCCATTCCATTTTAAAAAATGCACCAAATTTAATTGAAAACTATAGTTTGAAAGAAAGGATGTATTATTTGTTTTTTATACCATTGATGGTTGCCCAATAATTTTCTAGAAAAAATAATTATAATTATAGAAAAATTTTATTTCTAAGGAATTTTATATATTACTTTAGTATTTAATTGGAATTTAAATTAAAATTAAATATATATTATTACATTATATAATTTAAAAATTAAAAAATAACGATAAAAAAAAATTATTTAAAATTATGATAATGTCAGGAAAATATATTTTATTTATTTCTTCTTATTGTTGTATTCAAGCCTAATCTTATCATCATGGGTCGAATGGTCAATTAAATTCGCATTAAGCTTATAAAGTGGGTTGAATTTTGACATTTTAAGAACATGAACGTATGAATGTTCTCGAATTCGTATTAAAGCAAATAGATTATGTTGCCACGCAAAGGTTGAGGAGATATATTCAAATCGGAAAATTTATCGCCCTCAAATAGATTCCACTTTGTTATTAGAACTTTATTTTATTTAAAAAATCATTTTAATTAAGAAAAGTTAATTGAATGCTACTTGTCAAACATTATCCTTTAACGAACAGCCAAACCGCACGCGTGAAAGCTGTCAATCTATTCACCTCTGGTCCACTGCCAAGGTATCGTCAGGAATTTTGTCAAGAAGTCGAGGATTTTAACATTCTTGTTTTTTGTTGTTGGCAAGTTAGCAGGCAAACTAGATGCGTGGTAGCAGTCAATCTATTCGCCTCTGGCCCACTGTCAAGTTATTGTTGGTAATTTTGTCAAGAAGTCGAGGATTTTAACCTTCCTTGATTTTTTTAAAGTTATTTGTGTTTTATTATATTATAAAAATACGAGCACAATTATGTTTCACAAAAAAAAATGCTTCCTTTTCATAGTAAACAAAAACAGAGTACATTCACTTTCACTTTCTCCTACAGTCATCAGTCTTCTTCTGATTTGTCTGTGCATTCTTATCTATATACTTCCACCTTTCTCCATTAATAAAAATATTAATATGTTAGAAAATTTCTCACTTCATTACAGGTCATCATGTAAACTTTGAACTGACACTCAATGAAGAGTTAAAGGATGCGGAGGTCAATGGAACGTGCTAGGCACAATCGTATTAATCAAAATTTTAATATATATAAATCATCGTCATTTTTTATTTTTCTAATTTTTAAATTATTAATTAGAAACATATACATTAACCTGTATACCATATAAAAATATATAGATCAATTAAATAGATTAATGAATGCCTTAAGTTTCCTTTCATTGTATCAACACCGCATCCATCTCCCTTTGGACTACGATCAAACTGATATCATACTTGATTCGTCCAAAAAATGAATGTGAAAAGAGATATAAAACATAATTAGAATTCAAAGTCTTATTCAGAAACTGTTGTTTATAATGTTTTTTCTAATGCTAAAAAGAAATATATTAGTAATAAAAAAATGTGCTTTTTAACTTTGAATTTAAAAAAAAAATTGTAAGAATATTTTTTTTTTAAGTTAAAGCGCCAAGAACAAAACAAAACTTGATTTCTTCCCAAGAGAATTTTTTGTATTGTTGCAAATTCAATGGCACCTTGCTACAATTGGGCTTTCTCCATGTTTATGGTTAATATTATATAAAGAATGTAACACCATTCCAAGTATTTTGTTATCAATATAATATAATCAATTTTTAATAAATAGTTCAAACAATTTATATAGTAATGTGTTGAAATGTAAGTATTATAAATTTGGTATAGTTATTTGATATGCAGTAATTTTATGAATTTTATTGTGTAGAAAGTGAGAATTTGATTATCCAAAGGTGAAGAGTAAGGGAATTAGTAATGTAGAAGATTTTATTGATGTGAACCCGATGTATAAGTATGTCTTTCTCTCAAAATAAAAATAAAATATTTTCTAAATAGAAAAGAAATATAGGCTATAATAAAGAAGGAAAAAAATATGTTATGCATATTTAATTAGTTCTCCAGATGACCTAATATAATTTCATGTAAAATAATTAGAAATAAAAAAAAAGTGAGTAATATGTTTAAATCTTGTACTTTTCAAAAATATTTCAACACTTGATATATATTATATATAGAAAAAAATGTTAAAAAAAAAAATTAAATATTGTAGAGAATAAATTATCTAATATAAGGTTTTCTAGCACTCTAAAATAAGTTTGCATTTAGAGAAATTTGATCCCTATTAGCTCATATTAGATTTGTACTTAAAACGAATCTATGCTGATTTTATAAGCAGTAAAAGTACCAACAATACGGAAGATTTAATATGGTAGTAATTCAACATATATGTTTCGACTCATTTGTTATCAAAAAATTATGCAGTATTTTTGAAATGCATTTTCAATTAAAATGAAACTAGATAGTGGAAATAAAAAACACTTTGGCTAAAATATTTATGTGAGGCTACTTAATACACATACTTACTAAAACTTTTCGGTTAAATTTTGAAAAGTAATATATTAAATTTTAAGTTTATTTTCATTCCTTAGATTTTGTAGGTAAAACAAAAAAAATTCTAACTATATTAAATGTACACCATCCATTTAGTATTCATGATTTAAAAGAACACAATTTCTGTAAACCTCATCCAAACGAAACACCGCTCAACTTAAATATATCTAAACTCGTCCAGTTATGATTTTCCAAATAAGAAATCATACTAATAACAAAATGGAGCGACATTGTCCAAAAATATTCAAACCTCATGTCAAAATGACAGGGTTTATACATGGTGACAAAGCTTGCCTATCTTATGAAATTTTTAACCTGCTACTCTAAACAAGTCGATCTTTCGAGAAAAAAAATAGTCTTTTGCCCTACATCACAGTTATAGTCTTTTGGCAACGTGGCAGCCCAATCTCCTTTTAAATTACAGTACCCAGACAAAACTGCTTTTACTTTCCACGACAAACTGTTTACAAAATCAGTAAATTGGTTCCATCTGGATTTGAAAACTATAAAAATTAAATTGCTCCAGGGGAATAATTTTTATTGAAATTATTAAAACCATAGAATGTTCCTCACGTTTGTCTAGAGAGATTCCTCTCACGTCACTTTAAAGCACGCGACCAATCCAATGCTTACCTGTCGTAGCGTCTTATTATTCGAGTCTACTGGGAAGGTGTTCAAATGGAGGGGGTGTCAGTCGTGGCCAGATTTTTGACCTCTGAGTTGCAGACGAAATTCTAGAAGCTTGGACGTGGAACCAATTGCCGTGTGGGGCCAGAGCACCAACCAGTGGAATGTGCATGGAAATTAAATCTTATGAGGACGGTACAGTCCCTCGAAATGTCACGTGTTCAATGTGTTTATGGCGCTGTCAAGAAATAGCAGTACCATTATCATTCTGACAAAGTTCATATTTCTATTTTTAACCATATGGTGAATCGATAATTGTCAAGCTTAATCTATGGGAGATCCAAGATCAAACTTCATAGCTGTCACTATAATACCAAGGGCATAACCAACCACCTGCAAGTCGGGTATACTAAGTTCTTATGATTTTAGCAAGAGTAGACTCACGAGAAAGGGGAATCCGCCCCTCTAGCCGCCACCACAGCAGGTCATTGTACTCAATGAGATTTGAACTTCAATCTCCCCGGGCTTCACCCATGTGACTTACTGTCAAACCACACATCACTGTAATTGAGAAAGTTTATATGATGAAATAGATAAACAAATACATTGTAAAATAGCAAATGATGTTCTGTTTGTTGGAACGTGCTTTATTAGTCCCTGCCCCAGTTACGGGTGAGAATATTGTAATTGATATGGCGATGTTAATATTAATTTAGTTTGAATTCCGGTTTTATTGGTAAAAATTTTATATGTAAAAATTTCATAGGAAAAAATTTCATATAAAAAATAATTTAGTGGACGCATTTCAAACCAACTAGTACAATTCATAGTAAAACTCATATTCAAGTTAATTTAATTGTTTGTTATTTTTTTATTCATCAAATATAAGCAAAATTTTTAGAATAATCCGCTCTAATTAGTTTTTTTTATCCCATCAAATATAAGCAAAATCTTTAAATGTAATTATTTTGAGAGAGCTTATACTTATTTAAGGTAATTCCTTCGGCCTTATAACTGTCACTGCACATCCATGCAAACAGAATTCGTGTGCCACTGATAGCTCCAGTTTCACCCACAGCGCCATGGAATTATGCATACCCTTTACCCTCGAGCAACTTACAAACAAAGTAATCTGAAGCGTGGAGTCCAGAAGACCTAATGACTAAATTTGCTTAGTTTCAATCTTGTTGGTGAAGGCATATACCCTTTGGTGAACCTGATGTGAAGCGCTCCTTCCATCGTTGAGTTCCTAACAGTTTGGAGTTTGCTCATGAAGGCGACCTATAGCCATATCGAGTATCGAGTTTCTTTCTGGCTAGAATCAATCAGAATGATTTTCTACAGCGGCTGGGCTCCCGTGTGGGCTCCTGTAAAGAAATATTTCCTCTGTGATTTTTGCACCCCTGAGGTGGGACCCAATGGTCGAAAATCTGGACCTCATGTGCCTCATCCTTTCATAGTTCTGGCCACGGGATTCAGATTGAAGGGTTTATGGCTAGCTTGTAAAACGCACTTTCCAGACCTGTCCTGGCTTAATGACAAAATTACATGTAAAATCAAGAACGTATCATAATGACATAAACCAGGGAATAACTATCTCTTGATTTCACGTTTTTATTTAAATTATTATCATTAATTTTTAATTAAAATAAATTATTAATTAATTAAACTAAGCCCTAGGCAATATCTATAATGTAGCCTTGTTACAGTTGTGTTAAATTTGAAAAAGTATTAATGCATATAATAAAAGTCCAAAACACATATCGAGTGTGAATTTGTGTTTCACGTGGCTCTAACTTACTATGAAGATGTTTTATTTGTGGAATTTACATTTTACATGTTTTTAATTGGCTAAAAAGAGGGGTGTATAGTTGTTGAGAATAATAAAATGTGTTTTTGAAAATTTAATATTGATGTAGTAAATTTGTAATTATGTGAAGTGAAAATATTACGAAAAATGTCTTAAAACTGTTTTTGCTTGGTTAAGATTTTATCTTTTTTTTTTGAAAATTTAATATTGATGATGTAGTAAATTTGCAATTATGTGAAGTGAAAATATTATGAAAAATGTCTTAAAATTGTTTATGGTTAGTTAAGGTCTTATCTTTTTTTTGAAAATTTAATATTGATGATGTAGTAAATTTGCAATTATGTGAAGCGAAAATATTATGAAAAATGTCTTAAAACTATTTCTGCTTGGTTAAGATCTTATCCAAGACTGAGACCACTATTGGGTCATCATTCCAGGTGGCATGGTTTTCCTTGAATAATGGTGATGAGCCATCTTGCATTCATGGATAACATCGAGAGTTAGTTGTACTCACTACTAGTTTAGCATCTAAATCAAGATAGGTATTCTCACCATTTGAATAAAAATATTATGAAAAAAAAAATTTAATAATATTTTAATAGAAGATTTTCGGCGAAATCACATAGATAATCATTTGTCGACGCGTTTCTAACCGACCAGGTTCATCGTCAGGACAAGTTGAAGAACCAGATCCAGCTTAGCAAGTTAAATAGAGCAGAGATTACAACGGCTAATTTTGACTAAGAGTCCCAATTATAGAATTGAGGCTTCTGTGATCCATCATAGTTATGAGAAGAGATCATAGTTATGAGAAGAGGTTAGGCGTAAATCACATGACAAAGACATTTGTCGACGCGTTTCGAACCAACTAGTGTGGTTCATCGTCAGGCCAAGTCAAAATTTAAACTAAAATTAGTATTATAATAT